>JAAGKR010002691.1:52071-68071 GCA_011419295.1 Clarias macrocephalus
TGTGGTGTAAATGTCTTCGATAGAAGGGAGAGAGACCTCGATGATCTTCTCAGCTGTCCTCACTATCCGCTGTAAGGACTTGAGGTCCGATATGGTACAATTCCTAAACCAGACAGTGATGCAGCTGCTCAGGATGCTCTCAATAGTTCCTCTATAGGTGGAAGCTGTGCCTTTCTCAGCCTTCTCAGGAAGAAAAGACGTTGTTGGGCTTTCTTGTGCAGAGAGCTGGTGTTGAGGGACCAGGTGAGGTTCTCTTCCAGGTGGACGCCCAGGAATTTTGTGCTCTTGACGATCTCCACAGAAGAGCCGTCGATGCTGAGCGGAGAGTGATCGCTCCGTGTCCTACTGAAGTCAACAACCATCTCTGCACCCTTGGTGTAACGCTGGATAAATAAAATTGACTTGACTTGACTTGACATTACTAACCTTACTCGCTCTTGTCGATTTCTTCTTTACAACATCAGAAGAATTCGTCTATTTCTCTCCACACAGGCTACTCATGTCCTTGTTCAGTGCCTTTTTATTTCAAGACTGGACTACTGCACCTCGCTCCTGGCAGGTCTGTCTCTGTCTCTCTGCCTTTGTCCACATTCGTCTTCTGCAGCTGATTCAGAACGCAGCTGCACGTCTTGTTTTCGATCGTCCCAAGTTCTCCCACACCACCCCACTCCTCCGCTCCCTGCACTGGCTTTCTGTAGCTGCTCGCTTCAAATTCAAAACCCTGATGCTCGCCTACAAAGCTAAAACCAGCCCAGCACTCACTTACCTCTCAGCTCTAATCACACCCCATCGTTACCAGTGTAAGGATCTGTCCAATGATGGAAACTTTAAAGCACTTTTTTAGGTCACTCTGGATAAGAGCGTCTGCCAAATGTCTAAATGTAAACGTGCACGTCCCAGATCAGAGAACTGCTGCCGGAATCACACAGTAACACTAATCATGTATCTGCAGCACACGATGTTTACAGACATGATACGGGACAAGAGCTACAGTGTACACACCAGACACGGGAAAGAGTCTGATCGCTGGTCTCTCTTAAGTGTTTCAGAAACGTCAGCTCCCCAGTTCGGGTGAGTCCGTGTCCACAGTGCTCAGGAGACAGGAGTGGAATCTGATGTGGTTCTGAGATACTTTCGTGCTCACCACAGATGTACAAATATGGAGAGACTATATGCTTCCCGTTAGCTCAGTCCAGTCTGCTCATTCTCCTGTGCTCTCTCTCTCTCTCTCTCTCTCTCTCTCTCTCTCTCTCTCTCTCTCTCTCCCACGCAAATTACCCAGGTATTACCGCCTCAAAGCCGTCGCTCGCACGATGTACTCTATTTTTCACTCTGTTCTGTGTAAACTCTGGAGACGGCCATGTAGATTATTGAAAGACTCACACCGGCGCAACATCTATGGCACGGTTAAGGGCGCAGAGGTCAGACTGTTTCCTCACTCTGATGTTCGATGTGATGTCTGACTAACTGATGCTCCTGACCTGTAGCTTCATTGCTTTTGCACCTGATTGGATAACTGTACAAATGTGCATGGGTGTTCCTAATAAAGTGGCAGTAAATAATTTAATTTACTCAGTTTATTAAGTACCAACCAGGAAGCAACAGTCATTAGTCATTTTCATGACGCACTTCCTTTGTGCTGCTGATGGGTTGTACTCGTTATGATGTAACATTGATATTGTGATATTATACATCATGATACACTTCTGAGATATTGTGTGACCTGTAACCGTGAGCATTAGAGTATTAGAGCTGTAGAGTGTTTGTAGCTATAAACCTGTGAATGTTTGATGGCGTGAGAATGTGATCTGTGTGCTGTTACAGGGACAGACGGACGTTCTGGTGGGAATTAAAGCCGAGATCGGGAGGCCGAAGCCCACGGCACCAGACGAGGGATATCTGGAGTTCTTTGTTGACTGGTAATGATGAGGTTTAGCTAAAACTTCATACATGGGACATCTTGGGCTTTTCACTGTTAACTTGCATTAAATATTTCACTTAAATAGCTCTGACGCTGCAGCTCTTTATATTTGGTTATGAATCTAACTGAGAGGGTCGAACCTGCAGGACCAAACTGTCCTACTGCAGTACAAAACGTTAACATTACATCAGTTACTTCCAGTCTGAGTTTGTAATTGTTAGTTTAAAACAAAGAAATATTGTATTGAAGTGTATATTTTGACAACTATAACAGTAATGATGTTTATATTTGAGCCCTAGTTCTGAAATCACCAAAGTTTCTCCACTCATAAAGCTTTTTCACGTGCGTTTGCTTTCCCTCCTCGGTTTCAGCTCAGCCAACGCCACGCCGGAGTTTGAAGGTCGCGGAGGTGAGGAGCTGGGGATGGAGCTGAGCAACAAGCTGTATAAAGTCTTCAATAACAGACACAGTCTGGACCTGCGCAGCCTCTGTATCTGCCCCGGCGAGCACTGCTGGGTTCTGTACGTGGACGTGCTGGTGAGCAGCTGCACCTCAGCACTTCAGTAACATCACACCATCTTGTAGCGTATACTGGTTTGTGGCTACGAACCAGACCTGAACCAGAACATTATTCTGGGAAAACTGGGAATGAGAGAGGACATCCAGGAGGAGAAAGACCCAAGTATATTATACAAATATACTATAATATATATATATATACTGTATACCATATAAAGTTTGGATTTATTTTCTACATTCTATTGTAGAAAACAACTATGATATCACATATGGCATTGGGTAACTAAATAACAACAACAACAAAAGTCAGTTGTTATCTTAAGACATGAAGGTCGGCTGTTCTAGAACAGTATCGTGTCGAGTGTGTGTGTGTAAAACCCATCGAGCTCCAGGATGAAACTGTCTCTCATGAAGACCTTCCCAGGAAAGCGAGACCAAAACTTACTCCTGCAGAGGAGAAGCTCATTTAAAGTCACCAGCCTCAGAAATCACCAATTAACAAGCAGCACCTCAGATTAGAGCCGTTATGAAGCTTCACAGAGCAGAAGCAGCAGATAAACATCTCAATATCAGCTGTTCAGAGGAGATTATTGTGTGTTTTGGATAAACGCCTTCAGTATTGTTTTACAGTGTAGAGAGAAATAAACATCAGGAACGGCCATGGAGTTAGAAGGGGTGTACAAACTTTTGACTGGTAGAGTAGTTGTAAACTTTTCTAGACATTTTACCAGTGGACTAGATGAGGAACAATCAAGAGACGAAGCACAGCGAGAAGAAAGAGTTTACATAAGCTGTAAGTATTTATACCAGTCGTACACGTCCATGTGACCCCACGGTCGGGAAAAGGAAACAGTAGAAGAAAAAAAACATAATCAAGGATATAAACATCATTTGAGGGTCAAACTAACACTTATATTTATTTTATTAAATATTATAGAATTATAAGAAAACCAGAAACAAATTCCATATAGAGATACAGTAGATGTATGGAAGTAGATGTAGTTAATGAAGATGTGCAGTTTATATCGCTGTAACAGCTGTGTGTAACTCTACACCTGAACAGCTCCAGCTCAGGTACACACACTCTCCTCTGAGTCTCCCGCATGTCCGTAGTGTTTATATAGATGTTGTAACTGGGACTGTAGCACTGGAGCCATGACTCGTCCCTCTGTTTCCAGCTCCTCCAGTGTGATGGGAACCTGTTCGACGCCATGTCCATCGCCATCAAAGCTGCTCTTTTCAGCACACGGTACGCAACAACACTTTTCATGTTTAAATGTCTGTCAGTCATCTAATAGTTTGGTGCATCTTGATTGGACCATGAGGATGCTTTAGATGTTTTATCACATTCTGCACATCCCCTAGAGCTGACACATGTAAGCGCATGCATGTGCTGCTTTTAAAGGTTTTTATGTCCAATCTTAATCTAAAAAAAACACCATTATTTGGATTAGAAACTTTCGATCGTTTTAAGAGAATATGTAAAAGTCTGATTATGTCCGCTCTGAATTTGAACATGTACAGATGGCATGACAGTAAGTTTGACTTTGTGTTTTGGATAAACAGGATTCCCAGAGTTCACATCTCGGAGGATGAGGAAGGAGGGAAAGAGATCGAGTTGTCCGATGACCCGTATGACTGCATGCGCCTCAACGTGGAAAACGTCCCCTGCATCGTGACCCTGTGCAAGGTACCGTACCGCATCCTCCATCCTCGCACTCTTCATCAGTTACTCATCATGGCCAGTCTTACCGCAGTGGTTATACTGGGAAACAACAAACACTCCCAGTCCCACACAGCTCAGTGTGTTCTAGCTGTGCAGCGATACACTCTGACCACGACACCATTCGATTCTCAGAATATTTTAACGATGGACCATTAAGACTCACAAAAGACTCCTTTTTATTTCTAAATCATAAACCGTGCAAAACAATGCACATTGGTAGCGAGTAAAACTGCAGACAGGACAGGAGGTACTCAGGGCCTGGGTTGGGACCTATTTGAGATTTGCTGTGTGTGTGTGTGTGCAGATCGGCCACAGGCATGTAGTGGACGCGACCCTGCAGGAGAAAGCCTGCTCGGTGGCCAGTCTGTTGATTTCAGTCACCCAGAAAGGAACAGTGACGTGTGTACGGAAGCTCGGAGGAGGCAGTCTGGACCCGGACAGTATCTTCGAGATGACAGAGGTGGGCAGATTATAGTCAATAAACACTAAAGGTCCCAAATTTTACTACTTTAACAGCTTAACACATGTCTCTGAATGTTCTTGAAGTGTTTGTGTGTCTGAGTTTATACTCCAAAACCTGAAATCATCAAATAATGCATTTTTTCATCATCCCTTAAACTTTGTTTATTTCACTCCTCCTCTGAGCGCACCATTTTGGTGTCTATGTAAAAGAGCTCCTGCTGAGTTAAGCATCAAGCCAGAGGAGGGGCTTATCTTATATGAGGTCACATTATCTCAGAAATAAAGGATGGTCTTACTTAAACACATTAAATCCATAAATGTCATTTGTCCATTTCATTTCAGACATCTTTAATCCCAGCATGATTCAACATATGGAGTCTAATCTCTACTCTGTGTTTGTGTGCGTGTGTTTTAGACGGGAAAGCGAGTGGGGAAGATGCTTCACGGACCTCTGATGGAGCTGCTGCAAAAAGAAGAGAGTCTCGGAAAAGAGAGAACAAGAGTGGGCTTCTTGGCATAGCAACACACACACACACACACACACACACACACACACACACACACACACACACACACACACACACACACACTCTCTATAATCTCAAATAAATATTTTTTTCCAATTTTTTAAAAGTTGTCTTTCTTCCTTCTGCACCTCTACGGCTCCGCGCCGTACCAAATGAAATTTCCCTCTGCCTCGTGTGGAGTGACGTCTCCGCACGGAGGAGGCAAACAGTGGCTTTGTGTTTCAGTTTATCTCTCAGTTTATTCTGTCCGATCCCACAGAAAAGCCACACAACACACATCACCAAAAACGTCAGTGCCGGCCATGATAGAAAGGCACCAGAACCACCCACCCGGCTTCCAAACTCCCCAGATCCCGGTTCGGTCAAGCCCAAAGTGATGTGCTGGACAAACAAGTCCGATCCGTGGAGGCCCCACCCCACAGCACCCAGAGGAAATGCTCATGTCAGACAGCACAGCACACTCTCAGAGGGCCTGCGCAGCCACACCCAAAAGGGCCAGAGGTTCTCATGGTGACAAGGGGGTTTTAATGTTAAGGCTGATCGGTGCATATACATCTAGACGTTAAGTTCAGTAACTATTTATATTTCATAAAAGTCTGTATGTATTTCAATTACACATCAGTATTACATCGACTTACCCTACTGCTGTGACCTGTGTACCAGTGTGCGTGTTCATGTGAGAGCTTAATGGCTGTAGGTCACCGAGATAAATTATTTACAAAAGATACAAATGTAAACAACTTTATTCAAATATTATTAAATGCTAAAAGTAGGCCCAGGTAACCTTTACCCAGCATGTGGGAACGGGTGCTGGTTCTCCTGTGCATTTGTGGCTGGCGAGGAAACCTGACTGGTGCTCGTGCTACTTCCAGCTCAGACGGTACCAGCTCGTCTTGCGCAGACTCGGGTGGAGGAGCCGATTCTTTTTGGAACGAGGAGAACTTTGTGGATACTTTTCTGGAAGCCTTTTCTTTTCTTGTCCAAGATAAGCGTAGTTAACATGCATTCCAGTGCTCTCACCATCTCCCGCATGTTCGCTGGCTGCCTTATACTACGGCTTTTCACTTCTATTTTGGAAGGGACCGGAGCACACAATCCATTAACACGCGATCTGCCACCTTGAATGCTGTCCTCCTTGGTGCAAAGCAAAAAAAGTGCTAAGTGCTGACATCAAAGCAGTAGCCACAAAGATCAGGGCCCATATTCATAAAGCTTCTTAGAATTCTCTCAGAGAGCTCCTATCTTAGCTTAAAAAGTCCTAGCTGGGAGTCCTAGACTAAAAGTGATTTAGGAAACCTTTTAGAGCAACTCTGAGTAAGGAAAGTAGAAAAACTTTTATCTTAGTGAAGGGGTGTGGTCGACCCCGTTGCTACGGATGATGCAGCAATTCAAGGACTGTGATTGGTTAATAAAAAAATCACCTCTGACCTCTGCAAAGGTTTTGAAATGTGCCCTTTGTGAAAACAGAATACATGATAATAGAACCAACAGTGAATCATAATTTTTGTATATGAAGAAATTGTATAATCATGACTACAGGATACTTTATGCAAATTTTCTAGGCTTAATGTCTTAAAGATAATTAAACAGCTAAATGTTGAAAATGTGTCGACTTTTGAAGGAACCAATTTCTACACAGTAGTTACTGTATTTAAGTTCTCACATTTATTTATTGTACTGATTTTATTACTTGTAATCCATTTTAGATTGATGGGAGCAAAATGTCTCAGCTTCTACAATTTACATGATCACAGGACAGTTTATTTAATTGGCACTTTTGGATGGTCTGTAGCCAACAATCCAAGAGAGATGGAAGGAAGTAAAACAACAAGCAAACCAAATTGAAAAGAAGAGCAGCGTTTACTTTTAGCTTTATGTTCAGTGTTTGGAGAATATTTCTTCCTTCCGCCATTTTGTCCTCTGCTTTAGAAACTCTTAAGCCTCTTAAAAGTCCTCCTCTCTACTCTTAACAAATTTTACCTTTGGAGCTGTTTTTAGGGCTAAGATGTTTTGTGAATCATTTTTATCTTTACTAAGATTTAATCCTAAATTTAAGGAGAAATTCTAAGAAAATGCCCTAATTCTAAGATTTCCTTAGAATTTTGTCACTAGGAGCAACTTTTAGGCTTAAATTGCTTTGTGAATACGGGCCCTGGTCTGGGTGTGGCAAAAATCACAGGTTATTTATGATTTAGCAATTGGAGCAATGACTTTTTCCCACATAGGGCCAGGTAGGTTTGGACAGCTTTTTTACCTTAGTAAATGAAATTGTGATTTAAAAACTACATTTTGTATTTACTCAGGTTATATTTGTGTAATAAAAATCTTGGGTCCTCGTAATACAGATGAAATAAAGTTTGGATGGATGCACATCATATACCACTGAACACATACAACCCGATTTCCAGAAAAGTCGGGAAATTTTTAAAAAATCTAATAAAATGAAAACTAAAAGACTTTCAAATCACATGAGCCAATATTTTATGTAGAACATAGAGAACATGTTTAAATAGAGAAATTGTACAGTTTTATCTACTAAACGAGCTCATTTCAAATTGATGCCTGCTACAGGTTTTAAAAAAGGTGGCACAGAGGCAACAAACAGCAGAAAAAGCAAGAAATTATGAAAAGATTCAGCTGGGAGAACATGTAGCACAGATCTCCAATCAGTGAAAGTAAAAAGATTGTGGAATACTTTAAAGTCCTTGACATTACTAAATGGGCCCAGGAATACTACCAGAAACCAGCGTCGGTAAACACAAAACGCCGTGCCGTCTGCAGATGCCAAGTAAAACTCTACCATACAAAACGGGAGCCATATGTGAACATGGTCCAGAAGCGCCGTCGTGTCGTTGGGCCAAGGCTCGTTTAAAATGGACTGTTTCACATTGGAAAAGTGTTTTATGGTGAGACGAGTTCAAATTTGACATTGGTGTTGGAAATCACAGGCGCTGTGACCTCCGGGCTAAAGAAGAGGGAGACCTTCCAGTGTTTTATCAGTTCAGTTGAAAACTAAATAAGTGCATATGCATAACACCATTATAATACCGTTTATGTTATGGCAGCTTGTATGTTTTGGAAGACACTGAATGCTGAAAGGTATGTAAAGGATTTGGACGACGTTTCAGGGAAGGCCTTGTGTTTTCCTCTTTCCTCGTAAGCTGCGTCTATGCTGGTCAGAAGGTCAACATCCTTAGTAATGTAAACTTTTATTTTATACACTCACAAACGTTTCCGCTTCAGAGTTCTATGAGACTAATCAATCAAATCTTTTACATTTCGTAATTATTGTAATAATTAAAATTGCATTTGTTAAATATGAGATGAATCACTCGAATCAATCAAATCATTTGTTCACAATGGGACAAATAATTTAAATTAATTAAAGTACGTACATTTGTTATGGAACGAATTATTTCAATCAATTATGTTTCTTATTATCTGAGTTGAATCAGCTGAACTCAGTGAATTACATTTGGTAGCACTGATATGAATTACTTAAAACAGTTGAATCATTCAGTTCACATGTACATCCCTTAGCTATGAGATGAATCACTCGAATCAAACGTTGTCCGTGGTTCCTCCATCAGCCTGAATGATGGGAAGGAATATGTCCCTGCATTCTGACTGCAGCACAGAGACAACTCGGGTGATGTTCGTCCCAGCACACACTGATGAGACACTGATTTGGCAGTGTGTGTGTGTGTGTGTGTGTGTGTGTGTGTGTGTGTGTGTGTGTGTGTGTGTGTGTGTGTGTGTGTGTGTGTGAAAGAGAAGACAAATTCCTGAGTGTGGACTAACGATTCAGTCCTGCTGCCTTTTAAACATTTCCTAATGTGATTAAAAATTCTCACACGCACATAAGATTGGTGTCATAACTCCATTGTCTTGTTTTTAATGCAGCTGCGTCACCATGGAAACGGCTATGTACACAGACACGAGCTCCTGTGATAAACACGGGCAACATGTTAAAGGTCTCATATGTATGTTCAGTTAGCTTCCTTCATGACCTCATCCTATAGTCACTACCTTGCTAATGGATCTTTAGTGAAATAAAGACTCGGTAGTGTTTATTGTGTGGGTTCGAGCTCCGTTTCAGTGTTCCACAGTGTTAAAGCTTATGCTGCATTGACCTCTTTGCAGTGTATTTAGTCGCTGCAGGTTGTGTTTAAGTGATCGGTCAGCACACAGGGATAATGTAATAATAATCTGCTGATTTTATAGGCACTTGGGCTCGACAGTTTTTCAGTTGCTTTGTGGAGTATCTCTGATGAGTAAAGCTAGGATTGTTTGCTTAGTTAATTCTATAACAATCTCTGTGTGGGTTTGGAGAACAAACAAAAAAAAAACAAGGCTTATCATCAATATAAATGTTTTTTAATAAATGCTTTAGAATTACACAGAATATAAAGGGTGACTAAAAGTAAACAGGTAACATTATGGTTTAATAATAATAAAAATAACAACAACAAAAAACGATATATTACAATATTACAATATAAATGTTTGTCCATGTTTCAGTGCCTGGTTTCCAGTTGTTACCAGTTGGAACACAGTTGATACCAGTTCTAGCTGCCAGATCTCTAGACCTCAAAGTGAAAATGCTGCAAGATGTTTTGGTGCCACCTAATTTCTCTTTAGCTGTTGCATCTTCTGGGTTCATATCCTCCATGTTAGTGCATGCCACATTATGTCTTGGGCCACTCACTGAAGTCTGTATGTGACATTCTGATTGGGCAGCACGTAAAGGCTGAAGATAAAGTGTGATGAGGCTTCAAACATATTAAAGTCTTAAATTAACCAGTGAAAGTCCATTTCTGCTGACATATGGTGAGTCTCTAGAGAAACAGTCTGCTTAGCAATGACGGGACTTGCATTGTGACCTAGCATATACACTGCGATTGCGTTAGGATCATTTTAAAGCTTAGGATAATATGCTCTTTTATTGTAGAGGGATCAGATATCTTGACTCAAAGAACATCAACTCCAGAACCATAAAGGGGTAAGGCAGTAATGCAGCCGGCAGCACTCAATCCTCCATAATGTGAATTAACAATTTAAATTCAGCAGATACGAACTGACCGCGGTTCAGTTAGTCGGCCTCACTGGTTTCAATGAAACATCATTTCTGACATATCAAAAATATAAGAGAGAACGTGTGAGCAGATATTTGGAGCTCCGTGCCCCATGTCCTTTCTAAGTTTAACGCCACATTGGTTGAATGAAAATTATGTTTTGCAGTGCGCCGTGCTATACGTAAAGGAAATGAGAGGGTCACACACCAGCAGGGCGATTTCAGAGTCAATCAAAGAAATGCTTGATGGATGGAAAATTCCTATATCCAAAGTACACGTGATTTTGCGGGACAATGCCAGCAATATGAAGAAAGTCCCTAGTTTGTAGCTCACTCATTACAGCTTGTTGTTAACGAGGGACTTTTGTCCTAACAGAATGTGAGCCACATGACTGATGAATCCTTTCACAACTCCACTGCTGGAGGAACTGGACCTCATGAAGTCATAGCGGTGGTGGTGCACAGAGAGGGGGGGGGGGGGGGGGGGACTGAGTGACAGTAATTCGGTGAGAGCTCTCTCTCTCTGTCCAACATCCAAGTCTAGAGAAAGCGTACGACAGGGGGCCCAGAGATAAACTGTGGTACTGCATCAGTAGGCAGGAGTGCAGAGGAGTATGTGAAGGCCACGTCACAGCGGTGAGCTTTACTAAGCCAGAACTCCTGTGGTGGAGTCCCAGCGTTCATCATGATGTAATACTGAGTCAGAAGAACATGCAAGGTCATTATACATCTATAAGAGGCACGCCCCCTAGTGGTTCCTCTTACACCACATCAGTTTAATGATTATATGATTATAAATGTAAACTTGCACCAGCTCATCATGTTACAGAGAAACATGGAAACTTAAACGTACAGCTTTACCTAAAGCAGTGACACTGGAGACTCCTCCCATCACTTTTACATTAACATCTTATTGTACACTCTTCTGTGAATTAGCTGTTACTATAGTAACCATTAGTATTAGATCGAGTGCTTTAATATAAACCTGCGCTACTCACAGAGCTGCTGTTACAGAAAATTAAATCAGCACCGTCAGTGCTGTGGTGTAATATTAGATATTAGTGACGCACACATCTGACTCTGACTGTATGAGGGATGTCCAGATCACTGTAAGGACAGGATATGAATTTATAAATTTTTACAACGATGTAATGGAACTGTGGCATCCAGGGAACACTGTGAGACACTGCTTTAAATAAATCATTTATTAAACATTTGTGGAACGTGCTTCTTCTATTGCTGCGGCTTACGTCCATGAAGTTTGAGAGTTTCAAGACATTAAGACGAGCAGCGTCCTTGCGCCACGCTGCACCAACCCCACCGGTCCTCAGTGAGCTCGCTGTCGACCAGTGTGTGCCATACAGAAGGCTTCTGCCACAGGGGAATCCTGAAATACACTCCAGTGATATGATCACAGTGTAATGACATCATCATTTCTAAAACTTCTTTCTTCTGCCTAGTACATCAAAATAGAAAAGCTGGAGTGAAATCACTAGAGCTTGTTGGCACCTTGTTAGCAAAAACAATCATCACGTACACATCATAAAGTCATAAAGTCATAAAGTCACCTTCTAACTCAGTTTTTATTATTATTATTGTCTACACTGTAGAACATGACTGAAGAATCTCCTCCAGACAGCTGAGATGTTCTAATCTGAGGTACTGGTGATAAATTGATGAACCCTGAGGCTGACGTATCCTGAGGGCACTTTCACCTTAGACACGATTGGGTTGTACCATGCCCAGAAACGACATACGGGTTTGTCTTCCTTATTGTTTCAGGTCCCGCCCACTTCAGTGTGCCCTTCCCTGCAGTCTGTTGTTGCTGTCCTGCGGGTCCCTTGTTGATCCCGCCTCCTGCCTGGTGATTGGTTAACCAGGAGACCCAGAAACCTACATAAGCCCCTATAGACCACAAGTGCTGCAGACCATGTTTTTGTTAACAGTTTATCTTATGGCCGATTGTAAAACCATATGTGTATGACCACGTGCTACGTGTCTGACTTCACTCTGATGAACAACGATTGCCTGGTATTTATTAGACTATTCCGTGTATGACCATTTGCTTGTTTTGACTACGTTTTGGTATACGCCCTTCTTGGGTTTTGTTTGTTTGGCTTGTAAACACGTTTGTTATATTTGTAAATAATTCTGTATTTAGTGGCTTAGTAGGGAGTCGACGCCATTTTGTTTATACTTTGTTTACTCCTGATTTGTGGCTAGTAAGGGAGTAAGGGTAGCATTTTGTATTTGGTGCAGGTTAGGTGTTTCACTTCAGGACCAGCTAGAGGGAATTTTGTTCATTGTTTTGGCTCCTGAAGCTCACAGTTTCATTTCTGTTACGGCCGACCTACACCAGGGTGTAACAGTATCTGCTTGTACTCATACTTGACCTTCACTGAGTCACTTTATAACTTTCTTTTGAAAGAGTTGGGTAAGAGTAGGGCAGAATTTTCCATTCATTATTTCTTTACATTTTACTCCTTCCTCCACAAGCTAAACGCTCTCATCCCCTCTGCAGTTTCACTTTCTTTTTACTTCGGCAGTATATCTTACATATATAATTAGCAAATAAATTAGAGGCTAAAAAATATATAATTTTCGTACATTTGTTCTGCTGGACACAGTGTATGGTGCAGTGAGACTCTTGTACACATGTTCTAATGTTATTTTCTATCTGCTGAGTCATTTGCAGGGCGACTGAATATACAGTAAATCTTATTTTAAATATAATATTCTAGACTGTTCAAACATACACATGTTACCTACAGTATGGATTTATTTCAAAAGCTTTATATTGTGAAAAAATGGAAATTAGGAAATGTGTGTTTCTTATTTGCTATTTTGTAAAGATATTTAATTTTATTTAATTTATTTATTTTATTATTTGGAAATGTAACAATTTGTACATTATTCTATCATTTTGTCTGACTGCTTACATAATTTCTAAAAAAATAAATAAATCTGACATTTTGATGAAACAGTTACTCAGTACTTGAGTATCTTTTCACTATTTTTTACTTCTACCTGAGTAATATTATTTTGAAGTACAGCTACTCTTACTTGCGTACATTTTTGGCTACTTTACTCACCTCTGGCCAAGATTTTGAAAGACGTTCCTGAGACTCTTAGATCTGATTTTATGATAATAAATGATAAAGCAGACCTGCGATGAGACAACTCACAAATTTAGCATCAACCTGTATAGCAGTAGCACCGTAATGATTCAGGGACCAGAATCTAGATTAGCAAAGCTATGAAACTGAAATATGAAATGAAACTGAGTTTGATGAGCTGAAAGCTTTTGCTGAAAAAGAAAAAATCGTAACAGAAGCCCAGCCCAACTGGAGAAAACTTGTGGACAAACTCCAGAAAGACAAGTTCCTCAGGGAAAATCTGTGTAAACTTAAGGACAAACTAGAACAAAAAGAGTCTCATATCCAAATTCTCAAACAGCAGCTGAACACGTTAACTGAAATATTCCAACAGTCTCACATTTATGTCATGAACACCCACAATACCACTGATCTCCAGCCTATTCACAGCCTGCGACTCACCCAACCAGATACACTTACTAACCAACAAGATGCCCTCCTGACCAGCCAACTGGCTGCCCCATCGACCAGCCAATTAGCTGTCCTACCAATTAGCCAGGTAGCCGCCCTACTGACCAATCCAGGAAGCCACCCCACCGCCATGCCAGTTAGCCAGCCAGTCCCCCAACCAGCCAGTTAGCCACCCATAAGATCAGCCAGTTAGCTACTCCACCTACCCACCTACCAATCATTCCAGTCCATCAACCATTCACAGGATGCTAACACTGCAGTTCTTATAGATTCTAAAGGCAAATTTTAAAATCACAGAAAGCTGTTCCCCACTCTCAGACTTTATAACCCCCACAATATGGTGATCCACACTGGCACAAATTATTTGCAATCCAAAGGAGAGAGTAGCAGACTCAGTGAAAAAAAGGTGTGGGAAAAAGCTCATCTGGTATTTCCACAAGCCAGTATAACAATTTCAACAGTTTTACCCAGGAGAGACTACTCCAGGAAATTCATCAAGAAAATCTATGAAAATATTACCAAAAAGTGCTCCACCATCCCCAACATCATCACCGCACAGCAACCGACGATGCACAACTATTTGACCTTAAGCACCTACACCAGGACGGCATCAGACTCTTTGCCAAAAATCTTGGGATGCTGCACTCAAGAATGACCAAAATAATCAGAAGCTCATCAGATCTAAAAACTCTGAACCACACGCCACCAACTACCTGAACAGAGGAGACATATGACCTACAGTACAGACCAAAAGTTTGTACACCCCTTCTCATTCAGCGAGTTTTCTTTCTTGTTTTCTTTCTTGTGTTCTTCAGCCCAAACGCGTCTCTTCTGCTTGTTGCCTGTCCTTAGCAGTGGTTTCCTAGCAGATCTTCTACCATGAAGGCCTGATTCACACAGTCTCCTCTTAACAGTTGTTCTAGAGACGTGTCTGCTGCTAGAACTCTGTGTGCCATTGACCTGCTCTCTGACCTGAGCTGCTGTTAACCTGCGATTTCTGAGGCTGGAGACTCGGATGAACTTATCCTCCGCAGCAGAGGCGACTCTCGGTCTTCCTTTCCTGGGCCGGTCCGCATGTGAGCCAGTTTCTTTGTAGCGCTCGATGGTTTTTGTGACTGCACTTGGGGACACTTTCAAAGTTTTCCCAATTTTTCGGACTGACTGACCTTCATTTCTTAAAGTAATGATGCCACTCGTTTTTCTTTACTTAGCTGCTTTTTTCTTGCCATAATACAAATTCAACCTCTTTGAATGAGAAGGTGTGTCCAAACTTTTGGGCTGTACTGTACATAACACTGAAAAGCCAGGAGCTCGGCCCTGTCCCCTCTGTCTGCTGGACCTGAGACTCACTAACACACTAACTCCTAACACACTGCAGTCTCAGAGTAGCCCTGCTTACCACAGTCTAATCAGAGTCGCACACACACACACACACACACACACACACACACACACACACACACACACACACACACACACACACACACACACACACACACACACACACACACAGTCTGATCCTGAGCAGGTACAGGCTGAATGAACACAGTCTGGCTGTGGAGACGGCCGACACAGGAGAACCTGGAGCACAGAGAGCAGAGACTGTGTGTGTGCTCAGTGTATGGGTGGTGAGGTCGAGACTGAATGAAGAGATAAAAAAAAAAACCTTGTTCACATGATTTTATGGTGACGTATGCATTTAATGCTACACATGTAATTTTTAATTCAAAGTTTAATCCACGTGAAACATGGGCTGTGTGACGAGCCTGCTTTAAGACTTAAAATTTATTATTAAAAATGTAAAAAGAACACAACTTTAAAAGATTTCAAAATATTCTACATCTGTACACCTGAATCCAAACAATGTGAAAGACCAAAGACAAACTTTTAGCAGATGAAATAAGTTTCCCGAAAATCTGTAGAAAAAAATCCTTATTTAGAGTTTCTCCTAAAGGCCAGGTCGAGTGTTAGTGTTCACAAGCTTCTCAAGTGTCTCATTCCTCAGTTATAAAGAAGTCATGTACATCATAAGACACTTAAACAGCAGCCTGCATGTGGAAAAAACAACAACAAAAAAACTAGGCACAAACACTGAGGTCTTATAGACGCTGAAGGTTCTGCTCGGTCTCCTGTGAAATGTCTGTAGATCAGGCATAGAGAACACTTTGTGAGTGTGTGTTCAGGGCAGTCAGACACATGCTGCTT
>JAAGKR010002691.1:68091-88322 GCA_011419295.1 Clarias macrocephalus
CCTGATTCACACAGTCTCCTCTTAACAGTTGTTCTAGAGACGTGTCTGCTGCTAGAACTCTGTGTGCCATTGACCTGCTCTCTGACCTGAGCTGCTGTTAACCTGCGATTTCTGAGGCTGGAGACTCGGATGAACTTATCCTCCGCAGCAGAGGCGACTCTCGGTCTTCCTTTCCTGGGCCGGTCCGCATGTGAGCCAGTTTCTTTGTAGCGCTCGATGGTTTTTGTGACTGCACTTGGGGACACTTTCAAAGTTTTCCCAATTTTTCGGACTGACTGACCTTCATTCCAAAATTTATTATTAAAAATGTAAAAAGAACACAACTTTAAAAGATTTCAAAATATTCTACATCTGTACACCTGAATCCAAACAATGTGAAAGACCAAAGACAAACTTTTAGCAGATGAAATAAGTTTCCCGAAAATCTGTAGAAAAAAATCCTTATTTAGAGTTTCTCCTAAAGGCCAGGTCGAGTGTTAGTGTTCACAAGCTTCTCAAGTGTCTCATTCCTCAGTTATAAAGAAGTCATGTACATCATAAGACACTTAAACAGCAGCCTGCATGTGGAAAAAACAACAACAAAAAAACTAGGCACAAACACTGAGGTCTTATAGATGCTGAAGGTTCTGCTCGGTCTCCTGTGAAATGTCTGTAGATCAGGCATAGAGAACACTTTGTGAGTGTGTGTTCAGGGCAGTCAGACACATGCTGCTTGCTTGTATTAATCTAATGATCTCCTGAGCAGCAGCACAGCCCTCTTTCAGAGACTCATCAGAAAGCAAATCTACCAGCTGATCCTAGATCAGAACTTTTAGGTCACATGGCCTCCTCATATACTTGATCATACAGTTCAGAATCAGAACCGGACTCGGGCTCCAGCTCAGGCAGAAGCACCGGCTCTACAGCAGAGATCCGGACTGGATTTGGATCACCTGGGGTTTTGAACGTATACAGCGTGTTGTCCACCATCCTGCGGTCCCCGTAGTCCATTGTGTCAACAGGACCCAGTGGAGTGCGGGGCCTTGAAGGAACAAAGGTTTCGGCCAGGAAGGGCAGTTTGTCAGGTCCTCTGTCCATGGTCTGATCGTATCCGATGTCCTTGTCCATGGGGCCGATAAAATTGTGATAAGTGTCCACTTGATGGCCGTTGTAAGGGCCAGGACCGCTCCCGTCCTGTAAAAGGTTGCTGTACACCATGGTGTCATCGATGGAGGTATAAACATGAGACTCGTTGTTGGTTCGTGTTTTAGGGAAACTGGCATCGCCAGGAAGAGACGCGACCCCTTTGGGAATGTAGATGGAGGACCTGTTGGTCATCTGACGCTTTTTTTTCCTGAGAAAAGAGATAAAGTCAGATATTATCCGAGTTTTTAATCTGTACTAACACAAATGAGGGGAAACAGGAGCACTAAGAGGTTTGGCATAAACAATGTTGTAGAATGTAATATTCAATCCAAACATGTTAAATGCACAAACACTGATTCAGATTTAACTGTAAATCATTCACATAAGCATTTACACAATTAACTCAGTATTCATGGAAATCCCATGTGTTTATAATAAGTGTTAATAAGTTTATACACGCAAGCGATTGTTGAAATTTTCACATTTTACTCGTACACTTATCAGCCATAACATTAATACCACAGCCAGGAAAACTAAACAACACTATACTTCAGTAAACTGGTGACAGGGTCATGGGCACCCAGGACTCACCCACGCCCATGGAGACTAAATGCTGGAGACAGAAAAGCCAGCGCAACACACACAATCAAAAAAGTCAGTGCCGGCCAGGATAGAAAGGGACCAGAACCACCATGCACGGGGCCCAGCAGGCAAAGAGCCCAAGGCAACCGACCGGGGCTCCAAACTCCCCAGATGTGCTAGACAACAAGTCTGATTCGTGGAGGCCCCACCCCACGAGGTTTCCATGGAGACAAGGGGAACCCAGAATCAAGGTGGTTATATTGCTAACAGGTTTAATCTTAAGGCTAATCACTGCATATACATCTATAGATGTGACACTGTAATCTATACGTACAAGTTCAGTAACTATGTTCTATGAAAGTCTGTATTCTGTATATATTCAATTACACACAAGTATTCTGTGATGCGAGCCCACATCGATCTACCAATTTTGCTTTCCCTTATGCTTCAGGAAGGGCGGGGTGGTGAATCACTTTTTTCTTTTTAGCTGTTTACTCATCGTTGCAGCTGTGTGAGATTCCCCTTTTATGGAGTTTTGTGCGCATTGCGAAATATTAAAAGGAAAGTAAACTTGGCAGGTATTTTGAGTTGGTTTTGGCCTCAGCAAACTTTAATACAACTTTATTAAAATATTATTAAATGCAGCCCAAAGTAGCCCAATTGCCGGATGATAGAACCAAAGGTGTTGACCCAGTGGTAAAGCGATGATGGATTATAGATTGATTAGAAGATTGACTTCAAATCCCAGCACACAGATGGACTCTTGAACAAAGCCCTCAACTACTTAGCTGTAATAATGAGATGAATGGACACCGCTCTGGATAAAGGCGGCGGCCAAACGGCATAAATGTACACCTTTTTGTAATTACCTTAATGCCACGCAAACTGCAATAAGCACGATGACGAGGACCGCCAACAGTGCTGCAACCAGGCCCAAAATGATACCCAGCAGTTTCTCTAAGAGATAAAGAAGTGATTATTATTATATAATTATTGTATTATATTATTATATATTTAATGATTATTATTATACCAACGATGATTATTGGTATCAGTAGGTATGAATGTCCATCAGCTCTACATTCCTGAAATTGCCAAATTAGAGATTGCCGTAACCGAGGAAAATTATAACTGTAAACACTTACGGGGTTTCTTCTGCAAGGAGAGCTGGCTCAGAATGGCGAATTTTCCTTCCATCGGTTCACAGTTGGACATGTTCAGGTAGAAGCTCCTCACAAAGTTGTGATCAAGATTCAGCGACTGGTCCTCCCTGTAGCTCATCTCCATTTCCGAGTCTAGCTCCCGAATTTGGATCATAGCGTGACTGGCGGAGCACACTGGCCGGCTGACGTTGGTGAAGCTCAGGTGAGCACCGTACTCCTCTGGGACATTTACAATCCATGACAAGCTGGAGTCAGGCTTCATCGGCCCAGGCCAGTTGGGTGTCATGAGGGGTACAGGGGTCATGCTGACTGGAGAAACCGTGTAGATCAAGGTCTCTGAGGAAAAGAGCGAGGAGTTATAATGAATGACATGAAATACGTGGTATGAAATTTGATCAGTGAGCTCACGCCTACCTGTGATCTCTGAACTAAAGGACACGTTGAGGACAGGTGCCGTGTTCTGTCTTAAGCCCTGAGCCCCATCTGCAGCAGCAGTCACTGTGATGTTGGAGGAGAACTGAACTCTCTGAATGATGCCTTTGCTAGCAGAGCAGAAGCGGCCAATGTTGAAACCGTCGGCTGTAGAGACCAGCGCAGACATCGTGCCGTCACACTGCTGCTCTCCGGTCACTTGCTGATACAGACTGCCCTGAGGGGAGCTGAGCTCCACACTGCCCCGCTCTGGAGCGTTAAGCACCCAGGTCACCTGACTCAGGGGAGGTGGTAGGCAGGGGTCTAAATCAGGGATGATGAGGAGAGTCCTATTTACTGAACACAAGGATACATTTTGGCACTCTGAAAGAGAGACAATGTGAAGTAGGATCAGAACCTTAAATCGTATTAATACAACATCACTGCATCACTTTAACACATTGCTTTAAGACTGCTACAAACAGCTATACACTTAACTCTCCATCACTGAACTCACTCACTCATCATCTATATGATGATCAGCTTAATCCTGTATTCAGGGTCACGGGGGGCCTGGAGCCTATCCCAGGAGACTTAGGGCACATGGCAGGGTTCACCCTGGACAGGGTGCCATTCCATCGCAAGGCACAGACACACACACTCACTCATTCATTCACACACTACGAGCAATTTAGGAATGCCTTTGGACTGTGGGAGGGAACCGGAGTACCCGGAGGAAACCCACCAAGCACGGGGAGAATATGCAAACTCCATGCACACAGAGACGGGAATCGAGCCTGGCCGGGGATCGAACCCAGACCCTGGCGGTGCAAGGCGACAGTGCTAACCACTACACCACCGTGCCGCCCATCACTGAACTGTTACTGTTTAACAATTTAAAGCTTAAACCATAATACAATTAAAAATGATGATCAGTACACGCACGCACGCACGCACGCAAAATATATAGGCAAAGGTATTCTTAAGTACTCGCCTGCCGTTACAACTTTAGCAAGTTCATATGCATGTGAAGGCACATACCGTATGCTGAATATAGTGTTAAACTTATAAGATCCAATTTAAGGAGGACCTGTTAGTGGGTTTCGTTCCACTGTTCAAATTGTTTAATTCTACAGTTCAAAGACATGCAGATTAGGCTAACTGGTATTTCCAAACTAGTGAGTGAGTGTTTGTGTGTGCTGTGATGGATTGGCCCCCTATTCATTGTGTACCCCACCCATGTCCCCAGTCCCATGAGAGGGAGTTTGAATATGCATTAACACATTGCATTATGCTGTTAATTTTCTTAGTTCCCTAATCCAGTAAACTAGCCTGAGGATGTGTTTTTTGTAAAGCACTTCTGATTTTTTTCAATCCAAAAAAATGCCACTTGTGCTGGATATTACGAGGGGCGTTTGATTGAAACTGCGACTTCTTCTGAAATTTCTGGTGAATGAAGGTGTACAAGCGATTGAAACTAATGGAAGACCTCAAGCACAGTACAGTAATGAGACAGCAGTAAAACATTTGGCACAATCAAAATTCCCAGTTTGACTCGAACACCCCTCGTACAATCATCGCAGGTACAAACTTTTGTACAGGTACTTTTCCTCACTGCTGAAGGTAAAGAAAAGGACTCTAATGGTTACCAATTGTCTTAGTGGCTGTGAGAACGAGATTGTCCTTGGGGCAGTCCAGGAAAGTCAGGGTGGCTTGGGAGCCTGCTGGCACTACAATCTTCTCCTGCACCACTGCATTCATACCCAGCTCACAGAAAGGGTCCTGTTTCTTCTCTATCTGAAGACTCAGCCCTTCATTATTTTGAAGATCCACTTTGCACACATCTGAACAGGACAGAATGACAATGAGCAATATTCATCTGCACCAGGCTCAGGGAGAACATCACGTTAAATCTCTAATTCAATCATATTACATGACAGTGTTTCCCCATAACAGTACAGACACAGTGTGCCATCACGCCTAACACAGCAGATCACCCTGAACACACCAGGCCCTCCGTGAAGCGTGGTGGTGCCAGTGCCATGTGGGGATGCTTTTATTCAGTAAGAACAGGGAAGCTGGATGAAAAGATGGATGGAGCCAGATATGAGGCAATCTTAAACAAAAACCTGTTGACAGAACAGTCTGTGAAAGAATTCGGGCCGAGGTGGAGCTTCACCTTCCAACAGGGCAACAACACTAAACATACAGCCAGAATGGTTTAGATCAAAACATATTGATGTGCTAGGACGGCCCAGTCAAAGTCTAGACCTGAATCCAATTGAGAATCTGTGGCAAGAAAATTTACGGACGCTCTCCATCCAATCTAACTGTTCTTGAGCGATTTTGCAAAGAAGAATTGGCAAAAACTTACTCTCTAGATGTGCAAAGCTGGTAGAGACATGCGCCAAAAGACTTGCAGCTGTATTTGCAGAGAAAGGTGGTTCTACAAAGTACTGACTCAACGGGGTCTGCATGCCAAATGCACGCACTTTTTAGATATTTATTTGTAAGAAATTTTGAAAACCATTCAATTTCATTCCACTTCACAATTATATACGACTTCGTGTTGGTCCCAATAAAATACACTTATGTTTGTGGTTGTAACGTGACAAAATGTGGAAAAGTTCAAGGTGTATGATTACTTTTGCAAGGCATTCTACATATATTGCTCAACACATGTATTTTTTACCACATGACCCCTCAGGGCTCCACACTTCTAACTTCTTCAACCGAAAAGTAAATTTCAATGAGCCTGGGAAACATACTGCCATGAGACAGATATCAATGCTGGCCTAGTAAACAAACAAGTCATTGCTTATTGACAGACAAAAATGTACTTTCCTACCTGGAATTCCACCCCTAAACACTGAGACCTGAAAGTTGAGCATGGGTTCAGAACCTTTGTAATCTGCTGCACAGTTTTTCAGAAGCAAGCTGAAGTTTCCCTGATAATTAGCAGGTTGGTCATCCATCAGGGTTTTGTTAACTGAATTCATGTTGGCCCCCTGGTAAACCACAGTAACTGAATTCTTTGGGTTGCACTGTGACTGGTTGTATTTCACAAACTGAACTGTGAAGTTGTGCTTGGGTGGCACAACAAAGTTCCACTTCATCATCTGATTAGCAGGGATGGTAGTGGCGCTGAAAAAGTCTGTGTTTGATTTGCCACGAGGCAGGACGGCATCCACAGCCAACGCTGTGCCTAGAGACAGGAGAGGATCATGGAGAAAGTTAGGGTTCATTCAATCATCTGCAGTTTATATATATATATAAAGTACAAAATGACCAGTGCCCATATCTCTTAAAAGGGGCCACTGCACTGTGAACATTTAAACTGTAACGGTTGCCACTCAACGAGAGTAATTTTGTTCCTTACCATCAACTTTAGAGTATTTAAAAATGTATGAGCTCGGTGGCGTTTGATGTTTGGGAACCTCCAGGCTTATGCGCCCTTTCCATTCAAGCTGGATGCGAGTGATCGTGCCGTTCTGACAGAACCTGCCAATGTTCACAGGTCCTGTCCGTGGATACATTATGACCGAGTATGTGAGTTTGTCAGGACATTGTTCAAACGTCTGGATCTGCCTCAATCCTGGAGTTGGAAACTCAAACTGTAAAGAACCAGTGGGTTGGACTTTCAGATCCCAGAAAAAGGTTCTCTTGAAATCTGGGAATAAGTTCCAGTCTGGTGCTAAGGCATCTAAGATGCAAATGCCTGAACAATCTAAGAGGAACAAAAGAGCGTGTTAGTTTATGAAGATATAGATCACATACTGTATGTAAACCTGGAGCTTTTGATAAAAGAGACTCCTGAACCTGGTTTAAAGTTCTAAAGTTCTTTGTGTGGAAGAATCAGCAGTACGCTCAAGAAACCTGGCATTAATCACATGTGCATACACACAGATGTACACGGTGGACATGGATAAATTCTACACACACTAAACTGCTCTGCTTGTGTACAGCCATGCTCATTTGGCACCATATATGGTAAATAACTTTACTTTAACTTTCCATTAAGCCCCCTGCTCATTACAGACAACATGGTCAAGAGGTCAAAGCTGATAAACTTCAGTAAGAATGAAGTGGAGACACTGTTGCAATAAACACAGTAAAACAACAACGGGTTTATATAGTTATTTATGAATGTTCACAATGATAAATTTTAAATAAATAAAACTGCACACATGGAGCCAAACATAAAATATCCCAATTTCTTTTCTGCTGTGAGAAGTAAATAATCCACGGTTCATCGGTCATGTATCTGCACATTGTTTTGACTCTAATTAATAAATAATTACTCTTTCACTTATCTGATATAATCGGCAAAAAGAAAACAAGCACAATGTACTAGTGATTAGACTTTTCACATGTGCACAAGAAAAGGTGCGTAAGTATATGTGCTGGCAGAGAAAGAAATAACTGGTTAAATGAACTGCACACTTCTATGCAGAGAATGTGGTTGATCATGTTTTAGATGCACATGCAGGAGGTACAGTACCACCCGAGTGGTATTAAACTGTAAATGCACCGCCTGAAAGACCGACAGTCGTGTAAAGACTGATGACAAATGCAGAAGTGTTGTGCAGAGCATTTATATGCGATTAATCAATGTCCATATGATGTGGACATAATGTGTGTGTGATAAACAATAATGTCATTTATCCTAAGCACAACATTATGAATTGTAAGGTTTTGGATAAAGCTAGTTAGTTTACAAAGCTATTTTCTACCACTTTAACCAAATGCATCTGAATTAACCAGCATTAAGATATACAGTCTGGTAATCTTAGTTTGCGTTGTTTATATACTGTTGGTTACATTGTAGGGTCGTGCCCCAATTTACAGATCTCATCAGCTCCTCATTCACCCACTGACTGACACAAAACTGTACAAATATAGACGTTTTATTCACATCCCTGGAATCAGTTTGAATGACTAATAACTAAAAGACTAAAAGAACTAGAAATAAACCAAAGTGGAGCTGTTACTGTGAGCATTCTGAATGAAACAGGAAACAGGAAACATCTAGTCTCCTTTCCCATCACTTACCAAAGTTCTTATTAATCTGAACAGTGAAGATGTCCTGAGGTTTGCTGCAGGTGAAGTCCACCTGAGTGTTTTCATCTTTACCAATAGTGTGTTGTGTATTACAGACCCGGGAGGAGCCTTGACCCACACACACAGAACAGTTAACAGCCTCTACTGCTCTGGCTATGGTCAGCTTGGTGTTACTGTCCGTGGTCACCTTCACTGCATCTCCCTCTGCAGGAACAACAAGAGACGCACTTTCAGATGAAAAGCTCCAGTACTGGTTATAAAAGCTCTGGATCAGAGAGGTTAGGAACACTGCTGACGGGGGATCGATGTATAGCGTGTACATTAACATGATGCACATGAAAAAGAATCTTCCTTCGTACAGACTACACAGATGCCCGAGGCTAAGATATGATTCATAAAATGGAAAATTACGGAATAAAAAAAAACAAAAACAAACTTTAAATGAGTACAGGAATTATTGGTGTGAGCTAATTCAGGCAACTCCATCTCTCTAAAGAAACACATTCACTCAAGTCTGGGCTTGAAACACACGAATATTGCATAAGTGATGGCACACATATAGACGTTCAGTATGACGCAAGCAATTCTGAGCACACGCACAGTACATGCATCCATATACATGCTGTACTTATCAAAAGTTTGAACACCTCTGCTGGAGAACAACACTGCGCGTATCAAAACTAGGAAATAACACTCGCAGTAGTCAAAAAACACTGCTGAATGCTTTCGATTTTTCAGATTAGCAACCTGTCACTTTAATGACCATTTCACATCCTTTTCAGCTGCTTCATGAGGTCATCACACAGTCCTGAAGGAGTTGCCATGGCCTTGTTGGCTATAAATTCTATGCCAACAGTAAGTGCCATCGGGGTAAACACTGGCTAAAATCATTCTGATATGAAGCGTATGGAACGAGGTCATTCCATGTGTTGTTACATATTTTGATGTCTTCAGGATTGCGCTACGATGCAGAAAATATTCTATCTAAAGAAACTCCACTGAGTGAGTAGTTGTGTCCAAACTTGGTACTCTTACTAGCTGGTACTCTATGTAAACACACATACCCACATACCCACACACCCACACAGGACCAGAAGTATTTAAAACGCAGATACAGTACAATGCATGTATGCCTTTGTACAGCACCACAATGGATTGTAATCGATGCAGTTAAGTTGTGTTTGAAGTGCAGAGCTTCGGCTTTAAATCAGTTCAAACTCAGCCTGCTTCCTCATTATTAAAGGACAAGAGCTTCAAAGCGTTTCCCTATCATGAGAACACAGAGTGAACACTCCAGACCCTGACTTTGTCATGGCTCAGGCCACGAGGAACAGTTCAACAGCGTGACATTCAATAGGACAACTATCTGTTGTTCACACACAGCTGCAGTTACGGGAATTCCGGTCTGACAACTTCCTGCCACGGCAATCTCAAAGGCAGCGTCAGACTCATTTGGACAGGGATTACTGTATAAACAACACAGCTATTAAACTGTGTGTGTACGTGTTTAATTAGTACACCTACCTTGTGCCTACAATATCGGACATTTTAGTAGTTAGACCTGACGTATTGATGCACCTAACTACAGTTAATGTACGGACTCGTGTTTAAACACAGTGTTTAATGGAACTCTGTACGGTTGTCTCTCTAAGCAGCGAGGACTCCATCAGTGGGCATTTTATTAGACACACTTACATCATAATTCACAAGAGACTGGAACACATTGTTCCCAACCTGTTTATCTTGAGCTGGACAGTTTCCGATCACAACGCTACTGCTAACTGGATGTTCTCATCCCAGCAGTGGTTATAAATGGCAACGTCATTATTTTGCGTGAAACACTGCAACCACCACGACCAGGTCAGTGTTGTGAACAATCCATAAACATGCTCAGTTGACAACAAATGACTGTCTCAACATAAATTCGTACAATGTCTACTGATGTAACGTTGATTGTTTATGAGAAATAAATCCTATAGTTATAATTTTCACAAATCTGAATCTTACTAGAACATTACCTACCTAATATTCTGGTTCAGGGAAATTTAATTAGACTTACATGAAAAGAGTGTGAGCAGTAAAGTCGTACAGTCGCCTAGCACCTCCAGCGTCCGGGTCTGATTCACGTCTCGGGGTCTGTGTGCATGGAGCATGTTCTCCCAGCGCTCGGTGGATTTTCCTGTGTATATGTGTGTGTCCTGTGATGGGTTGGCACCCCGTCAGTGGTGTACGCTGCCTCGTGCCCTGGGACAGGCTCCTTTCTTTCTTTCCTTATCTTTTCAGGTTGTTTCTAAAGCATCACATTTCAAAGATATCTAATTTGTCGATAAATTTCTGACTCAATGTCCATAATTTACTTCCATATAATAGGGTAGATGCGACATATTCTCTCACTCATCGTCTATATCGCTTTATTTTGTATCCAGGGGGGCCTGGAGCCTATCCCAGGAGACTTAGGACACAAGGCAGGGTTCACCCATGACGGGGTGCTGATCCATCACATATACACACACTCACATGCTTATTTAAACACTACAGGCAATTTGGGAGCATCGACTAACCTAATCTGCATGTATTTGTGTCTACTGTGGGGGGAAACCAGAGTACCCGGATGAAACCCGCCAAGTGGGAGGAGAACAGGCAAACTCCATGAACACAGACCCTGAGGTGGGAAACGAACCCAGAGCCTGGAGGTGCAAGTCGACAACGCTAACCACAACATCACCTAGATATGACTTAAGAGTTTAAAATCTTTTTGGCAGTGGAATTTTCTTTGATGTTTAAATTGCAGATTTTATGTGATTAAAGGCACACTTTCAACTCCTACGCATCTAGTTACTTCTTTGCCGCACGCACCATCTATCGAATAGTAAGTGGATGACATTCTGTGCCTTGTTCTGTGTGTTCATCTAGTTTTATATGCATGGTGGGAAGTGTTGCTGGATATTTCTTGGTTTGACATTTTCATGGCGCATCATAATGATTTATCATTTCTTATCCATGTAAATGTTTGTAGTAATGCTGAGTAAATGATCCCTAACTGACACTCCCCAGGACCCTGAGCAGGACTGAGAGGGAGTGTTGAGAGTGTTGAAGCTGTGAGACTTCAGACTCACCTGCAGCTGCTGCGCTCAGACACACCAGCAGCCCCACCAGTCCCACCAGTCCCACCAGCAGCCAGCTCATATTGGCGTCAAGACACGAGAAACAAAACGTCCAGCACTGCACTTGTCTTCAAAACACCTCAGGTCTTAAGCATGTTGTTGTGATTCGTTATTCGGGAGCCCGTGTAGCCCTTGTAGCTGAGCCGCGGCAGCACTTCCGGGTTCCTCACCTGGCTGGGCGTGGCTCACCTGCCTGCCCGAACCTGACACGCACGGGCGAGGTGAAGCGCTGAGACGTGAGAGCGTGACACACACACACACACACACACGCACACACACACAGCGCGGTGTAACTAAAGGCGTGAAAAACAAATATAAAGTCGTTTTACGTCTGCACATGCGCACTGATTACTCCTGAGGACAGTATCATAATTAAAATTGATAATAAGAATAATGTGATTTTCACGCGCATGCGCACTTGGAACTGTTTGAATCCCACCCCGAGTTGCTGCTGATCGGACCGATCTGACTCACGCGGATTCCTGCACTGTCTCCACACGCCCGAGCGCGCGCGCGCATTCCTGCGAGGCCAAAAAAAAAAAAAAAAATCCCCCCCTGTGGGTCTGTACAAGTCACCAAGCACCAGGCAAATGAATGCAAATCTCAAACCACTAGTGAACAGGTTCGACCGGTTACACACCATCATCTCTATCACTGTGTTCTACTGCCTCGGAATTTACAACTAGGAAAAACACAAAGTAAATGCCCCCCTGATGTAGGAGTTGCTTCAGGAATCCTCAACCTCAAATATTCACACTCACTCACCGTCTACACTGCTTTATCCTGTAGACAGAGTTGTGAGCCTATCCCAGGAGACACCCTGGATGGGGTGTCAATCCACCGCAGGGCACACACACACACACACACTGTACACACAGGCACTCTTTGAACTCTTTGTCTTTGGACCGTGGGTGGAAACCGGAGTACCAGGAGAAAACCCACCATGGAAACTCCATGCACAAAGACCCGAACACTGGAGGTGCGAGGCGACAATATTACCATGATATGTAATATAGTTTACTAGGGTAACTATACCATAGTATACTGTATACTTCAGACATGACCAGAGTAGCCACCTAGGACTTTATAGAGAACCAGGTTAGTGGCACTTTACTGGGTCCCATGGTAGTGTGGTGAATCTCAGAGTACTTACTGTATACCACAGCGGCTATCAAAGTTCAGCAGGTAGCTAAAGTCAAATTTAAATTCAATTCAATTTTATTTATATAGCATTTTTAAGAACTGTCATTATTGCAAAACAGCTTCACAGATCAAAAGAAAATTAGAGAAATCAGTATGAAATGTGTAAGAACATATTTATAAATCAAAGTCTCTTTACACACAGACACCTTTACTTAATTTCCCCCATATTTTTAATCGAAAACTGATTTGTATGTTTTATACATCTTATAGGCCAGGACTGTAATCAACATGATCTCAGAGTCAGAGAACAAACATTTTGGAAATTCTATATTTTTAAACAGAGAAAAACAGAAAGAGCAATGCTTTACACTCACAGGTAGAAGATAGAAGGATTTTGCTGCAAGGTGAACTTTTAAACATTTTTAAGATTTTTAAATTTGAGGTAAGTGTACAAATTTACAATTCACAAACATACGGTATATTTGTACATACTGTACCATATCAGATATGCTAGTACCTGCTGAACTTTGATAGCCACTGTAGTACCCAATAATTACCACTCTATTCAGCAAAGTGTATTAACCTTTGGAAGGAACCATAACAGATAAACTGGTTCTATATAAATATTATCATGTTAGTGCTACATGTACTATGTCAGCAAATAAATACCATGGTATAATGATATCATATATCATACTCCAGGCAACATCTGTATCTGTACTAAAAGAGGTGTAGATGACCACATGGGGGCAGCATTATTAAACTTATCATTATCTCCTTTTAGCTGTGTCAGTGTTCTCATTTGAGCTGATTGGGGGATTTACCACAACAAAGGCCAACGTATATTACCCAGTTATTCCTTTAGTGGGCTGATGTCTTTTACTTTATTTAACACTTATTTGAGGAGCACGCTTATCATGTTGCATGCTGCTCTCTCGTTTGTTGACTTGGTCTTTGCCTTGATCTTTGGCCCTGTTACCAGAGCAACGTGCTCTCTACCTAATGATTGCATGCCAGTTTCCAGGGCCCAAAATAGACACTACTTTGTTGGCCCAACATTGGCAAAATTTTAGTAACCTTTTGTTAGTGCGCCGACTTCGGGGCCACATTGGGCCAACGGCAGTGCATACGTTGGGTCCATGTTGGCATCAGTGGTTGACCCAAAGTCATTTTGTCTATTGGCCCAACTTTGGCCCATTGTAGGGCCAAAGATAGGTTAGCACAACATTGCGCAGCAAGCTCTCTCAATGATGCCTTTACACCAGGAGCTCATATGAGGGTTGGTTACCAGTCTAGTACATGAATGAAATGTATGACAGAATTATACTGTATATCTAACTCAGTGGATATCGCCGTTAGCCCAACGTTGGTACAACAATATTGCCTGTGTTGCTCCTATTCTCCCTGATAGACAGCGACACTTTTCTGTGTTCGCTCTACTGGCTGACCAGTGCTGTAGTGTGTAGTGTGTGTGTAGTGTAGTGTATGTGATCTGTGTCCATTGTGTGTGTTTTGCAAATGACCCAAAATAACTGGCCAGTTGTCATGAGCTTTTGAGTATGTTAAGACCCCCAAAATGCCCAACACACAACCTGTGTGTTTTTTGAGCATATTAAGACCTCCAAAATCCATTGCCACCTGGGTGCACCGCACACTTCACACACACTATATAGAGTAGATATCAGCTTAGGCCCTATTTGTTGATTGCATTAGTGTGTGTGTGTGTGTGTGTGTGTGTGTGTGTGTGTGTGTGTGTGTGTGTGAGAGAGAGAGAGAGAGAGAGAGAGAGAGAAGTGTGGGTGTGTGAATGACTGACTATGTCCATGTTTGGCCATGTTTGTGTGTGGGGGGTGTGAGTCTGTGTGTTAACATTTGTGATGTGTGTGTTAGTATGTGTGAGACATGTGACTTGTTTGTGTGTGTGTACGTGTGTGATGTATGGGTGTGTGTGTGTGTGTGAGAGAGAGAGAGAGAGAGATGTGAGGGTTAACATTTGTGATGTGTGTGTGTGTGTGTGAGAGATGTGTGTGTTGTATGTGTGCGTGTGTATGTATATGTGTGTGTGTGTGTGTGTGTGTGAGAGGGAAATGTGTGTGTTAATATCTGTGATGTGTGTGTTTGTATGTGTGATGTATGAGTGTGTTTGTGTGTGTGTGTGTGAGAGAGAGAGATGTGAGTTAACATTTGTGATGTGTGTGTGTGTGTGTTTGTGTGTGTGTGTGCGTGCGTGTGTGTGAGAGAGATGTGTGTGTTGTATGTGTGTGTGTATGTATGTATATGTGTGTGTGTGAGAGGGAAATGTGTGTTAATATCTGTGATGTGTGTGTTTGTATGTGTGATGTATGAGTGTGTGTGTGTGTGTGTGCGTGTGCGTGTGTGTGTGTGTGTGTGTGTGAGAGAGAGAGAGAGAGATGTGAGTTAACATTTGTGATGTGTATGTGTGTAGAATAGGGGGATTTTATATTTAGACCTCCAAAAAGCAGCAGATGCTGGAAAAAAACCATCAGACTATGATGTCACTCTAAGTGATGTCATTCAATATAATGCCACAAGAAAGTTATTAACCACTTATCAGCATAAGTGGGTGATTCTCACGAAACCATTAAAACACCACGGCACTAATGATTTTAAATATAAAATGTGTATAAATAATTTTGTAATATAAAAAAAAACATCAGAATATAGACAATACTGTTCTCTACCCTGCACAATGTATCATTTCAACATAAGAATGAATAATTTTTCTATTTTACTGCATTTTCTGCTGAAATTCTCATTACCTCAGTGTGTCTGGCTGTGTTTGAATTGTGTGTTATGTTGTAATTTAAACACATATTTAAACATAAAAATTATTTTTTTTTTAAATAAATTGAGATTCTACTAGATTATTTTAGAAGACAGATAAAATAATTTTCTTGAATATTTATTTATTATAATAATGAAATAAAGTAGGAAAACGATGTGTTCATGCCTGATGTTCTCCTCCTCCACAGCACGGTTTAAGGACTGTTTAAACAGACACACAGAATGTAAATAAGGCTTGATTATGAGCGATGGAGCACATGGGACAGTTACTTCAGGTTGGCTGCCGGTTACATAAATATGAAATATTCTATTGTCAGAATGTTAACACGACTTTTCGATTCTCCTTACCGAAACAGCAAGTCTTCAACATTTTGAAAATTGTTAGATTTACAGTTTTCTTTTAATGAAAATTTACTTTATTAAGGTCTAATTATATGCACTGAGAAAAAAAATAGTAAAACCATCATGGCTCCTTTATAGTTTAAACCTCCTGAGGCACCTCATCCTCCGCATCACCATTCTCATACAGCACAACGTTTAAGGCCAGCTGCGGTAATAAGAACTTATGTTTCAGGAATGAGAATTTAAGCATATTGTGTATGACTTTTAAATATCGCTTATGAATTTAATATTAATTTAAAATCTACTAACTGTTGTATGATTTGTTTCATTGTGGACAGTCAGCAAGTGAGAAAAAAAATGCTTTAGCAAAGGCCAGATTATTATTATTAGGCCAGCAATTATACAGAAACCCAGAACTGCTCAAGGAGAACAGAAGGAAGAACCCTAGCAAAAAAATCAAAAAACACCCTACAGTGTTAGATTCATCATCTCTCTCCACCTGTCCCTATTGTCTGCATCCTCATCACTTGCACCAACTTGCTTCATATCCTCATTTATTACATCCATGTACCTCCTCTTTGTACCTCCTCTTTGCCTCCTGCCTGGCAGCTCCATGTCCAACATTCTCCTACCAATATACTCACTCTCCCTCCTCTGAACATGTCCAAACCATCTTAATCTGGCCTCCCTAACTTTGTTTCCCAAATGTCCAACATGGGCTGTCCCTCTGATGTACTCATTCCTAATCCTGTTCAACCGAAAGAGAACCTCAACATTTTCAGCTCTGCTACCACCAGCTCCTCCTGTCTTTTCCTCAGTGACACTGTCTCTAAACCATACAGCATGGCTGGTCTCACCACTGTCTTCTCCTTGATTCTCGCAGATATTTTCACACAGAACTGCCAACACTTTTCTCTTCCCATTCCAACCTGCCTGCACTCGCTTCTTTACCTCTTTCCCACATTCTCCATTACCCTGGACTGTTGACCCCAAGTACTTAAACTCCTGTACCTTCTTCACCTCTTCACCCTATATTCTTACTGTTCCACTTCATATACAAGTGTTTTGCTATACAAGCACACTTCCGGGAATGAATTATGCTCGCAATCCAAGGTTCCACTGTACAGTATTAATTTATCTAAACACTGTCTTTAGATCACACGGGGGTGGGGTTGGGGGGATATGTGAAAGCGAATGTGGTGTGCGTGTGTGTGAGCTGGCCTGTGTCTGGACAAGCAGATTGTGGTTTGCATGAATGTGTGTGTTTGTGGGTGTGTGTGTGTGTATGATATGGCCTGGGTCTAAATATGGACAAGCAGATTGTGGTTTGCATGACTGTTGTTCCTGGGCGTAGCATTTGTGTGTGTGTGTGTTGGTGTTGTTGTGTTTGTTTGTGTGGTGTGTATGAGAATGCAATGTATTAGTTTGCTGTTACATTAGTCTCCTGGTCGGTGTGGGTTTCTGCCTCCTCTCCAAGCTCTGTTCCCGCCTGTAGCTCAGCCTGACTCTGGCATGGCGCTCGGCTTCTCGCCCATCCTGTGTCTCTCCGCAGGGTTTCTTCTCCAAGGTAGGACCTGAGTTCTGCAGCTTCTTCTCTGTGTTTCTCCTCCGTCTGAGCTCTGACTTACACTTCCACTCTGCACGCTGGACCTGCAAGCCTGGGCTCTAAGCCCCATAAGCTCGAAACACATTCAATTTAATTTAATTCAGTTTTATTTGTATAGTGCTTTTAACAATTGACATTGTCGCAAAGCAGCCTTACACAATCAAAAGAATTATTTAAGTTTGTATGAGATGTGAACATGTATGAATCAAAATGATAAGACTGATGGCAGGCCGAGGACGATGGCGACAGTGGAAAGGAAAACCTCCCTGAGATGGCAGTAGGAAGAAACCTTGAGAGGAACCAGACTCAACAGGGAACCCATCCTCATCTGGGTAAAACGGATGGCAGGGATTGATCTGCATCATACTGTGTGAGATCAGAAGTTCACTATAACAGGAGATGTGTTTAGTTAAAATTGAGTCCAGTTCGTTATTGGAGGCTCAGGTAGACTGTAGGAAACTCCAGTCCTGAACTATCGAGCGACTGAAGTCACAAGTCCTCAGAGAACAGCTGTCTGCATCAGCCAAGGACAGGAGCGTCTTCGTGGAAAAGTGGAATCGTCCCCAGTCACCAGACGCATCCCAGACAGACCACACGGGGCATCCATGTGACGAGATCTCCAACCAGAAGCAGGACACCAGAATGAGTCAGACAGGTCCAGGGGCAAAGGGGGGTCTGGATCACTGGCAGCTCAGGAGCGACATGTATAGCTTGACGGAGAGACAGGTAGAGGGAAAGAGATAGAGGGAGAGAGAGAGAAGAAGAGAGAGAAGAGAAGAGAGCAGAAGAGAAGAGAGCAGAAGAGAAGAAGAGATGGCAGTTTGGTCACAGTCACATAATGTATAAGGTGAATGTATCTTTAGTGCAGAGTGCAAGCAGGGACTAAGGCAGGACTAACTATAACAGCATAACTAAAAGGGAGAGCCAGAAGGAAACACAGACATGAGGGGGAACTGAGAACAAACCTGAGTGAACAATGAGAGTGGGGAGGACAGCATCTAAACATACCAGTTCACCAGATACTCTACGTCCATGAGTCCCCCAGATCTGCTTGGCTAAATAAATAAGTTTTTAGCCTAGACTTAAACACTGAGACTGTGTCTGAGTCCCGAACATTAATAGGAAGACTATTCCATAACTTTGGGGCTTTGTAAGAAAAAGCTCCGCCCCCTGCTGTAGTTTTAATAATACGTGGTACTGACAGGCAGCCTGCATCCTTTGATCGAAGTAGGCGTGGCGGATCGTAAGACACTAGCAGTTCACTCAGATACTGCGGCGCGACACCATTTAATTTATACGTCAAAAGTAGTATCTTAAAATCAGTGCGAAATTTCACAGGGAGCCAATGCAGTGTAGATAAGATAGGGGTGATGTGCTCGTATCTTCTGGTGCTAGTGAGGACCCTCGCTGCTGCATTCTGCACCAACTGAAGCTTGTTTATACACCTAGTTAAACAACCAGACAGTAAGGTGTTACAATAGTCCAACCTAGAGGTGATAAAAGCATCAACTAGTTTTCCTGCATCATTTAGTGACAATGTATTTCTTATCTTGGCAATATTTCTAAGGTGAAAGAAAACTATCCTGGTGATATTATCTACATGTGCTTCAAATGAAAGACTAGAATCACACAGAGGTCTTTTACTGTTGCACTTGATGGAACAGAAAGGCATCTAAAGTTACAGTGTGATCAGAAAGCCGACTTCTAGCTGCTTGTGGCCCTATGACCAGAACTTCTGTCTTATCAGGATTAAGTTAATTAACATCCAATCTCTTATATCCTGCACACACTGCTCAACTTTAGTAGGCTGGTTTTTCTCATCTGGTTTTGCTGAGACGTATAACTGTGTGTCATCAGCATAACAAAGAAAACTAATACCATGTTTACAAATTATCTTCTATATGCTCTACTTATGCTCTAACACACCGTGTGGAGCGCAGGGCAGAGGAGTGAGGTGGATAGCGGGATTGTTGCATTTTAAATTCTTAACAGAAATTATTTTTTAATTAATAGTTTGTTTTAGCTATATTAATAAAAGAAAGGTTTTGTCTGTACATTGGTCAGAAATCAATTTCAATTATATATTTATGCTTCATACATTGGAGGGCGAGAAACCATTCTCAGAAAAATTTCTTCTGTATGTCTGTCTAGCCAGATTGTGTCGCAGCATCACTCAAAACTATCTGGACAGAATTTACTGAATCTTCTGCAGTCCGTAGATCTCTGCCTGAAGTTTAACCTGCACCAAAAGTGAAATCAAAATGCTGAGTTAAAGCGATGTTATGAACATGTGCCGGATTTAATAATCTGCCTCGAATAAAGTCGCAATAGCTCTTGAGCTGAATAGCAACCAATATTTTCTGTGATTACAATTATTTCACATTAAAATGACTGATAAATTTTTATTTTTTAAAACTGATTATTTGTTGGCTATTTAATAATTACAGAAACTATTTGAGCATCTAAACTATTTGATCCAGACTCATTCTGTAATTCAAACCATATTTGTCCTTGTATGTCCTTGTTTGTCCCTAGCTGCCGGTGAACTCTTGGTGCTTGTGCCCCCTAGTCTGGTGGTGGAGTATGAAGCTAAAGCCACAGCTAACTGCTCTACTAACCTCACACATGACGGAATAGGCTGGGAAGCCTCGGAGAGACCAGTGGATATGCAAGAAAATGTTCAGCTCATCACCTGGACAGTGGAGAATCTTACACACTGGGATATAAAGCCATTCTGCTACATAAACTCAGCTACACATGGACAACAAACAAAGGAACTTCCAGTTGTTATTTACAGTTAAGTAGTCTTCTTTTAAATAAATACATTTA
>JAAGKR010002692.1:0-86951 GCA_011419295.1 Clarias macrocephalus
TGAAGACAATGTTCAAAATAAGGGCAGATTATCCTCCACACTAATACTATTATTATAGCTAAACTGTACGAATCTGACAGTGTTCCTGACAGGTATTTTATAATATTCATAATCATTCATATTTTTTGTTATTCATGACAAGATTTCTAAGTAAAATTCCTAATATTCCTAATCCTGTCAGTGCTAACCTAACAGGATTTCTCACTAATTAGTACACTGATTCATAGATAATACTAACCATTTAGATAATATGAGCTAAACAGACAGGATTTTTGAATCATAAAATCTTCCATGGTAATGACTATCAGCTGATACAAGCTCACCTGACAGGATTTTCAAAGAGCTCTGAGGACGCTACCGTCTCTGATGTCATACTATGCTGTATTTTTAAACTATTGTATTTTTGTATTAAACACTAATAGATCTTGTTTGAAAGGTAAGACTGTCTAAACTTAAACAAGTCCAATAATTAGTTTCTCTGGTGTTTGGTTCACAAGAATTTTTTGATTAAAATCAATTTAGCAACTAGCGAGTCCAATTCTGCTAGTTACCTACAAGGGGCGCTGCTGCATTATTGCTAAATTTTTATTTTTGCATTTATTTTATTCATAACTATTTTTTTTATTTTGTGATTACTCAGTTTTTGTAAAAAAAAAAAATAATAATAATAATAACTTTGTAGTCCACATTAATATGATAATGATAACGATTACTGACAGGGTTTTATAGGATTTATTTCCACATTCTGGAGTTTTATCATGTGTAAATAAACAATGTTTATGACTTATAATCAGTCTCCATATTACTACTCTTTTGTTCTATATTTCTACTCCACTACTTCAACGCAAATCAGCACTAAAACAGAACATAAGTCATTTTACATCACCTAGTAACACACTTACTGTACTTTCCATGTCTGTGGGAAAAGTGACAAAGTATGTCAAATATTTTCTTGTCTTGAGTTTTAATAAAATGGTATTTTATGTATTTTTTCATGAAAAAACATATGTGTCACAGGTTCTTGGTATTTTACACCTGTGACATTAAATTAAGCAACAACCAAGTCAGGGCAATGAAACTAATCATTAAATAATATTATGCAACATCAGGATGCATATCAGTTAAATGGCCATTCATTTTTGATAAGCTTTCTAAGCAGACTCTCTGGCACTTGGAAGCAATAATGGTAGAAGACTGAAGGGGTGTGAAAACACATTAAAATGTATAAACACAGTCATCCAATGGTATGAATTAATAGCATACAGTGGGCAAAAAAGTATCTAGCCAGCCACCAGTTGTACAAGTTCTCCCACTTAAAAAGATAAGAGGCCTGTAATTTTCATCATAGATATACCTCAACTTGTTTGTAGGTGATCAACGATTTATTTAACAGAGGAATTTACCAATTAATTCGTTAAAAATCCTACAATCCTACAAATTTTCTGGATTTTTTTTTCTTCTTGTCTCTCATAGTTGAGGTATACCTATGATGAAGATTACAGGCCTCTCTCATCTTTTTAAATACTTTTTTTGCCCCAGTGTATATGTTGTGGCAAGAAGTAGGTGGGATGCATGAAAGTAGTATGAATGGTTGCTTCGTTTTTTTCTTGGAGGCTAAAAATTCCATCCAGACTCAATTCTTTTTGACACAAAAACAGAATAATAAAGAAACAAGAGGAACGAGTGTGCACCTAAAACCCAAGTTTGATACAATCCCTGTAATGTAATTGTGCGTAAATTCTCCCACTTTTTCCCATAAATAATAACCTTGAACTGATTAACTCTGCCCTGTTTAGTTAGGCCAAGTCTGAATAATTAATTCATTGATCATATGCTAATTTTACTAATGTTTAGAATTGTACCTGTCCTGCTACAGAAATGGACATGTGGTCCAACATCTAAATGGCAAATTCATTGATAAGTGAAACCAATGCCATGTGAATGTAATGTTACAGACACACCCTTGCAAAACCCATACAAGAACTGGCTAGGTGCCCCAGCTGCTTACCTTTGTCTGCTTATCTACCTGGTCAGTCAAGCGTGCTGATAATGGTGTTAGTGCAAATAAGGCTGTGAATGTACTTACACAGGGCAATGTACCACCCATTACGCATAGATATAAAATCAAGTCTGATTTTGCTCCTGATTTAGTGTTCCAGGCAGCACGTTTCTTCCTTTATTCCCTGCATCTGGCGATACAGTTAACATATAGGAAGTATGGCTTTTGTGGCACCACCAGGCTACCAGCCCATTTATAATCCAGTAAGTAAATATGTACTGTCTATCTTTGTCATATTATTTTCTGTAGATTTAATGTCTTTCGTACAAACTGTATCGAATATCATTTGTGTGTGTGTGTGTGTGTGTGTGTGTGTGTGTGTGTGTGTGTGTGTGTGTGTGTGTTCATGTGTTATTTAGACCATCCCATACATAGGTCCAATCTGGGGTGGTCTCAGGCCAGGAATGTCACTGTATATCCAGGGAAAGATTCATCATCATATTAGCAGGTAGGCATTCTAAGAAAAAAGGGAGACTAAGCACTTCGGTATTCATGCCATTATATTACATTGCATTATATTTTTTTAATTATGTTTTGTAATGTCACTTGCATTAAGTAATCATTGCCAATATGAATCTGTTTCATAAAAGATAGTGTTTTATAAACAACACAAATGTATAATTAGCCCAACACTAACCCAGTATTGTGCAATTTATATGTATATATTGTGCACATCATATGCTGTATATAGTGTGTCTGTGAAACTAGGAATTAATTATATCTCCACATAAATACCACAAACTCACTAGTCAGTCTGTGTACATAAAGGTGTTTCAGTTTGTTTTTCATATCACAGTGAGAGCATGACGTTGGTAATAATCAAACATAACAAATACAAAGAAACGACCAAGCTTACATTAAAATAGAACTGATAAGCAACAGATTTCATCTTGCTTTCTATAAGCATGGTGATGACTGTATGGTCTCTTACGCAAGAAAGGATTAATCACTTTGTCAGTATGTATGTTTAATGGAAGTAGATAATCCTAGACCTCTATGTCACCCCTAACAGGTTTCACGTGAATCTGAAATGTGGTGAATTTGATGGAGCCGATATTGCTTTGCACATAAACCCTCGTTTTTGGGACAAGGTGGTCTTCAACACTTTCCAGAATGGCATGTGGGAAGGAGAGGAGAAAGTCCATCACATGCCATTCCACAAGGGAGAGCATTTCGAGATGGTTATTGTTGTCAGCATGGAGGGCTATCAGGTGTTTTTGTAAACATGATAATTTTTTATGTTTGGTATGGTACATTTGGGATGCTATTATTTATTCAGGATTTGTTTGTTTTACTTAATACACAGCAATATGCATATAAAACTTATACATAGGCTGTCATTAACATACAGGTGAATGTGAATGGCCGGGAGTTCTACCTCTTTCAGCACAGAATACCTCTGGAACGGGTGTGTGCCTTGGATATTGGGGGAGATATGTCCATTGATAGTATCAACATCATTGGTGTAAGGATGAACTATGTTTCTTTACTGATTAGTTGATTAATTCATTGTATTTTTTATTTCCAAATGTTTAATTGTCCCAAAATTGCTACTATGAGTCTTTACACAATCCACATCTTTCTTTTAGGGCATGCAGGGCATGGGGGTAAGTATTTTTTTTTTAAGGTCTTACACTTTAGAATTATATGAATTAAGGTTTTGGGGGAAGAGGCTTGACCATAAAGCACACCTAAAACAATGCATGTTTATGGCCCTTTCAACTCACACTTTCAGTACAAATATAGTCTTTGCGGTTAGACACAGATTAGGTTTCCTGAATGAAGAGCTGTGCCATAAAGAGATGTGCTAATATAAAAAGTCAGCACGAAGCATTGTAGGGTTCCATTACAGCTTTAAGCATACAGACATTATTTCTTTAGAATCCTATTCTCCAATTCATTGTAATCTTTGAAAAAACAAAACAGAACAAAACAAATAAATGAAGACTTGGATTTACAGGATACAGGATAAGTGATAATATTTGACATGAGTAAGTCATGTAAAAAATACTAAAAAAAGGCTATGTTCAGAAAGGAACAAATATTTCAAACAAACTTTTTATGGTCACATAGTATTACCATTATAATACAGATTAGACGGTACTGGTCCAGTGCATGTGGCTGTGGTGGCGCTTTTTTTATTTCCCAAATGTGCTAGTTTCATTATATCATCTTGGCAAAGTGATTTTTTTAAATATAGTCTTGAAGAATAGCTCTCCAGTCCTCCTGAAGGACATTTTTGGCGATTTTTTTTTTTTGCCTCTCACTTTCAGTCCCGTCTAATATTCACTACCGCTCAAAAGTTTGGGATCACTTGCACATTTCTCTATTTTTGTTCAGTGATTCATTTTTTACATTCTACAACAACACTGGGGGTTTCAAAACTATGAAATAATAAATATGGAATTTAGGTAATTGCAAACAGTCAGTTGTTATTTTAAGACACGGATGTCAGAATTTCTGGTCAGAATTTCTGAAATAGTTCTTGCAAGAACAGTATTGTCAAGTGCATTTGCAAAACCTATGAAGCATCATAATGAAACTGGCTCTCATGAAGACCAAAACTTCAAACTCCAAAACTTACCCCAGAGGAGGCAGAGGAGAAGTTCCTTTAGATTTACCAGCCTCAGAAATGACCAATTAACAAACAGCACCTCGAATTATTGTTAGACTAATGGCACTTAGTTATTGACCTAGTTAAACCAGTTTAAGTATCTATCCAGTGATGTAAACTTTAAAGCACTTTTTTATAAGTCGCTCTGGATAAGAGCGTCTGCCAAATGCCTAAATGTAAATGTAAATGTAAATGAGAGCTATTATGAAGGAGTTACAGATCATAAGTAGTAAATACTTCTCAACATTAACTGTTCAAAGGAGATTATTGCATATTTTGGACGCAATCAGCATTGGTTTACAGTGTAGAAAGAAATAAAAATCAGTTATAACCATGGAGTTAGAAAGTGAGGTTTTTTTGGTTGTTTGTGTGGTAAGCCACACAGTCACCTAAAATTCTCCCAAAATAAATCTGATTAAGTATTTACATTTAAAAGGTAACCAGAATTAATAAAACAGAGCCATGGGATTTTAAAATTTCATTTATGTGTGGAACAGAACTGTGTTGGTCAACTCAAGTGTTGAGCAAATTTGTAATTAAAGGTTTTTCGCTGCAGCATATTTTTACATTTTTACAAAATTGTCTGAAAAAAAACTATTCCTGCTGTTCTCTATCTATCTATCTATCTATCTATCTATCTATCTATCTATCTATCTATCTATCTATCTATCTATCTATCTATCTTAACACCTGCATTAAGACAATCTTGATGACATAACTGACTGTGACTACCTGTAACTATTGTTATCATGTAAATCATGAAAATGTTATAAATATCTACTAATCTGCTTACCTGCTGCAGGGAGGTTATCCTGGAGGTATAGTTGGTGTAAGTCTTTCTTTCCTGTTACCATGCTGTATCAATATTTTTATGCATTTTTGTATCTTGCTGGAAGCTGGAATCAAACTCGTATCTAACTGGATGCAAACATGATTTATACAAATTTAACAAATAGCAATTTGCCATAAAGTTACCAATATATTAGTACTACTACTAATACTAATAATAATAATAATAAGAAGAAGAAGAAGCACTGCAATCACTATTAAAATCTACTCCAAAGCTGAGATGCAGTCCTGCTGTTAGTCCCAATTGGGTCTTTTAAACTGCATTCCCTTCCAATGCCTGCATGAATTTCTGGGAAGATTTTTTAAATTACTGTATAATCATGATTGTGAATGGTAACAAGAACAACAATAACAAAGTGAGTTATCTAAAAAAATATGTTTTAAGAGATACACTGTCAGTGGGTTGCCCCACCTCATGACACCCAGCCACTGTGTGCAGTGTCGGGCCCAAGCCCAGATAAATGAGAGGGTTGCATCAGGAAGGGCACCTGGCATAAAACTCTACTCCTCACCACTCCTCAACTGATCATTTTCTACTAAAAGCACACCTCATGTTTTTATATAGCATTTTGTGCTATTTTATATACTGTATATTATGTTTTTTGTTTTGTTAGGGAGGTTACCCAGGATCTGGATTTCAGGTGACCAGCTATTTTTATGGATTTTTATCTGTTTATATACATGACAGGAGTGCATTACACAGTAACTGCTCTATTAAATCATATATTAATGATTGTTAAAACAGTTCGTGACAGATGGTGAGAATCAGTGTGGACATTTTTGCTTATCCAGTACTTGTCTTGATATATTTGTTTCTTGAAGGGAGGAAACATGGGGTTTCAAGGAGGAAATCTGCCAGTAAGCGTAGAGGAAATATGCCTTTGAGGATCTGATTATGTGTATATTATAATATGACTATTATGTGCAAAAAATATGCATATGTATTATAATGCGTACATATACGTAACACCGTTTGTTTCCTTCTATTTTACATCAGGTAATGGGAATGCAGCCTATCTTCAACCCTGTAAGTAGAAAAAAAAGGATTTCATTTCTTGTTTGGATAGTGTTCCGGCAAACTGTCACACACCATGGTTGATATACCTTGAAAAATATATTAAAGCAGACATTTTGGTTGTATTTCATGGCATTGAAAAACAGCTGAATAGGAGGTTACAGCATTAGAATTTCTAACATCTTGTAAGAACAACCAAGTTACACAAATAATTCTGTCCTCAAGTCTTTACTATGGATGCCAATTTTATGCTTTTGATCATTGTGCCTTGTTACTCATTTAATTACAGATTATGATTTTATATTTTTTTAATTCCATATTTCCATATTCCATTTAATTAAAAGGTTTAATTTAAGTGTACATGTATATTTAATCTTAGCTGTTGTTTTTATTTTTATGATTAGGGCATTCCCTATTCTGATATGATCCCTGGTGGGATGGTATCTGAAAGGACCATTATCATTAAAGGCATGGTGCCATACGGAGCCAGCAGGTATGTAGATCACTGAATTTGTCTGAAACCGGTTTTTCCCTAATATATCTGTATCCTAGGCTAAATATTAGTGTGTAGTGATCTACCATAAAATTGCATCAGAACACCTTAGGAAATCTCTTCTTTGGAAATTATAGACATATATTTGCATGATTGCATTTTTTTCGATACTTTGCAGATTTTGCATTAATTTGTTAGTCGGAGCCTCACGAGACATAGCCTTTCAGCTCAACCCTCGCATTACAGAAGGGGTGATAGTTCGTAACAGCTATATTGGCGGCTTCTGGGGTGAAGAAGAAATAGATATCAACTTCAACCCCTTCATGGAGGGACAATACTTTGAGGTAAGGATTAATTTGGATGTTTTCATTTGTTCTTCTTCTTGTTCTAGCTACAGAAGCATCCATCAAGAATCTTGATGGTCTTATTTTCTTTCATTTGCATGGCCATTTGCAGATCTCCATTCGCTGTGGTGAAGACAAGTTTAAGGTGTATGTCAATGGGCAGCACATGTGCAATTTCTACCACCGTTTCCAGGCTTACAATCAGATTGATATGATGGAGGTACAAGGAGACATCCAGCTCTCATACATCCACTACTGAGTATGCCTTCTCACCTCACTGTTCATGCATTAGCTTTTAGCAAAGCTATTGTAATGAACAGCAATGAAAGCGGTTTTATTATGCACAATTAGCTATATTATATTTTACATAATTTGACAGAAACATGATGCAGTGGATTTTTAGTTACGTGAGAAATTATGTACTTATTATGAGCCTTTGCGTATATAATATTGTAGCTATCATAACTATTGAACACAAGATATTTTTGCTATGCCTAACCAATAAAGAAGAATTACCACAGTCTTTCCTAGTACTAGCTGTTTTATATATACACACTACCAGTCAAAAGCTTAGATTAATATCTGCAATTTAAAGAGAGAGAAAAAAAAAGGCAAAATTAAACACCAAATATTTCCTCATAACTATGAGGAAACTAGTACTGCATGTATTATCCCATGTATTTACCACATACTTCCTGTCTGCAGCCTGGGCTGCACTATCAAACATATGCAGCTATTGATCATCATTGTATATTTATGTGATATTTACTATGTTCAACACACTTTCCTGGTACTGCCTGCAGTGTAAATAAAGAAAAGGATTCCACACACCAGATATTTACCCATAATCGTTAACTAAACACCAAACATTTCAATAAAGAAAAGAAAAAAAAAAACACTTCCCCAGTTCAGTTTCCCATTTCATTATCATCATATGTCTCCTTATCTTATGTGTCGCTGGTTGCATCTGTGAATTTCTATTCAAAAACCACAAAACACATATCCCCAAATATCCCTGATAACACCAGACATTTAGCCGCACCTACACATTGAAGATTCATACACATTCATCTCCATAATTACATGATTTTTACATTAAAACAGACATTTATACAGTAAACATCAGTCAACCTAAGGTACTACTGTATATACAGTATCTTTATAAGCATAATAGAATAATGTAATTCTAAGGAATTAAGTAGTACAGTATAACAGAGTAAGGATTTATGGGGAAAAATGTTTTAAGTATTATTATTATTATTATTATTATTATTACTATTATTATTGAAAGCCTGTCATTTTACTCAACATACTCAACCCAATATTTAAAAAAGTGTCAAATGACCCACATACAGTAGTAGAAAGCATGCACTAGCCACTTTTCGGTTTGAGTGCTAATCATGTACAATGAGATTATGTTATCACAAAGATAAACTTCACCTATTACAGTACGTAGAATCCCCACCCTTTGTTATTCAGCTTCCTGTTTGTCATTTGGGTGCGGTCGAGCACCACCTGCAGACAGAGAGGGATGGCTGAAGCAAGCAAGTAACTTGCAATGCTTTCCACCTGCGGCCATGTTTATTGATTGGTGTTCTTTTTGTGTAAGAGGTTGCCATTAAAGAAAAGAAGAGAAGAAAATACACAATCTGCTTACTTCAGGTGGCAACATGGTGGCTTAGTAATTAGTTCCGGGTTCAATTCCTGCCGTGGGTCCATGCATGCATGGAGTTGTCATGTCATGTTCTCTCTGTGCTTGGTGGATTTCCTCCGGGTACTGCAGTTTCCTCTCACTGTCCAAAGACTTGCAGATTAAGCTAACTGATGTTCCCAAATTGCCCGTAGTGTGTGTATGCGTGTGGGCCCTGCAATGGATTGGCACCCTGTCCAGCGTTATACCCCACCAAGGCTCTTGGGATAGGCTCCAGGCCTCCTGTGACTCTTTATATAGGATAAAGCATTATAGATGATGAGTGAGTGAGCTTACGTGAGGTCAAGCATATTTATCTACTGTATCTTGAAACCAAACTACTCTAAATTTACATTTACTGTACATTTAGGTGTTGGGCAGATGCTCTTATTGAGAGCAACTTACAAATGCTCAAGTTTGCATCATTGAATAGACCCTTACACTGGGTTACTAGGCTACTAACGAAGTACTATCAGTCAAACACCTTGGGAATTTTTTTCATGATTAACCCAAGTACTGAAGAAACAGATATTGACAGAAACACAGCTGTACATACATCTAGAGAAAGTTCATTCCACCACCGACAGTAAGTGCCAGAACAGAAAAGAATCTAGATCATGACTTCCTTGATCTCTGAGAGATGGTGGGACCAGCCAAGCAGTGCTGGAGGATTGCTCCAGGGAACATGGTGTGGTGTGGGGTGTGCTTACCTACTTCTTGTTTACCTACTGATATAATTAAATATAGATTATAAAAATGCTGCTCTCCATTTGTTTAATGAATGTCAAAACTTATTACCTCTTAATAAGATGAACATTTTAACATTTTAGTTTTTCTGCAGAAACCAAATCTCTACTAGGCCTGCACAATCAGGCCTAGTAGCAAGGCAGCTATCCAGAAATATCAGTTTCTTTGTGCAGGACTTACTTGAGTAATGAGTATTGAGCATACGTTTGCCAAATCTGCAATCTGCATACTTGTATTTTAACTAGAGTGTCTAGATAGTGTATAGCATCTTCGCTGCTATGTTGGACGTGTTCTATTTTGTTTGGGAAAGCTTGTACAGGGAAACATGATTAAACAATCTGCTGTCATCTTGTGGACACTGCATGTAACTGCATGCAAAAAAAATGGCTACAACTCTACATTGTCCTAGTAAGAAGGGAAACAACACACAATGCCCAAGCCTTTGTAGACAGTGGTGTGATCTAGGGTTGCTCAGTTGGTCAGGTCTTGGGTCAGCAACATTATGGGGCAATACAATGTGTATTCTACCTGGATGTACTGTAAGACCAGGCTATCTTATTCAATCCATGCATTTATTTATTTTATTTTTATTTTGTTTTCCTAACAGCACAAGCATATTCCATGGTGACAATAACAATGAATGACTTTTTTTTTTGTCAACTTGAAAATATGAATATGAGGACACTGGAATGTTTTATAACACCCTAAAATGGCAAACAGTTGATATACATTCTGTAAATACACAACTATAAGAAATAAAATGAAAAACAAATGTTATTAGCCCACTGATTAACTAATGCTAACTTAGATAACATCAGATATTGAATTGCCTTTCAATATACATTCTTGCATTATGTGTCTAATGTTAGATAACCTTAAGTCCCTTATCTGGTGTTAATTCTCTACAACGTTATGATGTTTTCTTAACCATGGTTTCATATCACCCTTAGTTATCATTGGCATTTTGGGGTAATTGTTAGTATTGTTAGCCAATGTTATGCCAGTGAGCAATGCCTATATATCAATAACACTTGCATTTTACACTTCGTGTGAAACTGAAGTTTTAAGGTTCCATGCATCCCAAATGAAACAGATGGTGGCGCACACCAATGAAGGAGATGGTAAAACAATTAAGTTTTAACAATTTTAATTTTTGTTAAAGTTTGTCAACCTACCTGTAGGTACAAGGGGTGAGTGGATGGTGTAGACATCCATCACCAATCCCTCATCCAATCCAGAGTCCTTAGACAATGAGCTGTAGAGCAGCTGTGAGAGGAGCTGGGGAGAGGCACATCCCTGAGGTAAAAAAAAAAATTAAAAAATGCCAACAGTGGGAGTTTTGGATCTGGTTATTATATGCCATTTGAAAAGGTAGATGATATTGACATAGTGAAATGGGTTGCAGCTTGTTTAAGCAAATTTCCAACTGTGAACAGATCAAAGGCTTAAAAGTTAGAGTCTCTAGTCTTTAGGATTTAGCCTAGCAGAATTAGTGATTGGACATTCTGTTCATGATCTATTAAAGGTGTTAAAACACCTGGCCATCAATTAAGACCAAAGCCCATGTGAAGGATTTAGGTTATACTGGTGTATCAAGCCTGTCATTTTTCACATAAAAGTCTTGGTAAGTCAACAGGTGGAGGTGATAAGCTGAGATAGAGAATGGGTGTAAGAAAGTGTGGAGTGGAGTGTGGATTGGAGGTGCAGGTGAGCATGGCTTAGCTCGAGACGTGGGTGTGAGCTGGCGCACCATGACATCATAATGATAATGTATAAAGTTAAATGACCTACATAATGAGTACTGCCATCAAAACTTTGTTGGAGTTGCAATTGTTGCAAAATGTTTATAGTGATTTGCAACAAAAAGTCAAGTTCATGATCCACAAAGCTTTGTCCTAGACCAGGAGCTCTCAATTATATTCCAACTCAAGACTCAAATGAGAATTTTGAGAGTTGTTTGTGTTTAACAAGCACAGCTGGTGAAGGGTGAGGATTTGGACTTGTTTTGCATCTAGAACACCTGGGCATTCAGTCAATAAGTCAACCATGAACTCTGTATACCAGAGTATTCTAGAGATTACTCCTGTAATGTTTTTGACAATGATGTCGTTAATTTATTTCCTACACTGTAAAAAATATTCTTGAGCCCAGTAAAGCCCATTAAAATGAGATTTGAACTAAAAGGCTACTTTTAAACTTTCCGCAATTAAAAGAATAAATGCAACCTAGTACCCTAACCCTAGTGCTGGTTATATTTAGACTTTTGCAGAAATATTGGCAATAATCTTAGGAAATGCAGATGTTCAGTAGAAATGAGCACTCCTATCTAAAATGTACAATAAGGCTTCTTGGGACACCAGGCGACACAGGAAATTGGAGCCACAAAGAAAAGTTGTGGAGAACATACAAACATCCCAGGGACAAAATTTGGAGGTACATTTTTCATTTTAAAAACTGTTTTGAGTTGATTTTGCGTTTCAAACATTTGACATATATTGATAGCTAGTCATGAATATCTGGCAATCACCTAGCTAGTTAAGCAGAGATAGGCTAGCACTGAGCTATGAGTCAAAATCTATTTCAGATAGGATGTCAGATCTTTTATAAATGTTTATAAAGGTTTATTCTGTGTCAGTGTCTATTAATAAAGATGCACCTAGGTGTATTTGCTAGTTAGCTGGTTAGCCATTTTTTCCATATGCACACACCAAAACGCTAATGAGAGTTTTAGTCACTGCATCGGAAGAGGTTTCGAAAGAATATTCAAGGTTCTTGGAAACAGGCATTCATTAAACCTATAAATAAAATCTTCTATTTTGCCGATTTCATAAAAAATGCTACTCCATCTGAGATCTGCTGTTATATGGTGTACTAACTGAAGTACCTGTTGTTGACGAGAAAAGAGTTGGTAGAAATAGTTAAACATTATCAGCTTAAGTTAAGGTTAAATGTGATCATTTATTTCAGTGGTGAAAATATGAACTAATCCCAGTAAAAAATATTCTGTTTAGCTTTTCTAATTAATATCTATTGGTGCAGGTGTTTGTCTACATTTAGCAAGTAGCTTAGTAGCTTATTTTAAAGTAGATTATTAAATCCAACTGTTCATAACATCACTTTTACTCAACATTTTGATTCCACTTACAGTATGGTGCAGGTTACACTTCAGGCAAATATCTAAGTACTGAAAAAGTAAACTCAGTTCTATTTAGCTAGTTTTGTGTGATGCTGTGACAAAATCTGTCTGGACAGACATACAGTATATACATACAGTACACACAGACAGACAGACAGACAGACAGACAGAATCCTTTAAGACTTTAAGATTTTGAGTCCTCCAACGTTCTGACCAATGTACAAACAAAAGCTTTCTTTTATTTATATAATAATAATAATAATAATAATAATAATAATAATAATAATAATAATAATAATAATAATAATATTCACATTCCCTCAATCACATTCCCTCTGTTTAAATCAGAATCATTTAGCTCTGGATATGTTTCATATTTTTTTTAAATGTTCATGTCCATAAGTCCCATCTGTTTGTTCATATGTAAAATCAATTATATTTTCAGGGTAGTCATATATTTTAATATTTTGTTAATTAAGATCTGTACTCCTTGTATTTTTTCATTTGTTTTAAATTCCTGTCAAGAGGACTAAAAGGACATATACAGTACCAGTCACAAGTTTGGACCCACCTTTTAATTCCATGGGCTTTCCTGGTGGTTGGAGGTAAATGAGGTTGGTAACTCTAAATGAATTTCTCCTCTGTATCAGTTTTAAGTTTTTGTCTTGCTTGATTGGGATGGTCTTCATGAGAGGTAGTTTCATCTTGGTGCTTGATGGATTTTGCAAATGCACTTTACAATACTGTTTTTGCAGTTTGAGTTATTCCAGAACAGTTGACCTTCATATCTTAAAATATCAATTGATTGTTGTTATTAAGGATTTAAATTGTGTTTGAGGACAAAGCAGAAATTAATACTGACACCCTACAAATGTATAAATGGGCAGTGCTTCAATGTGCATGTTTATTGTAGAGTTTAGACATAACGATGTATGGATATACTTTTTCTGGGAATTAATTGGTGTTCTACTGATTGTATCAATTCCCAGTGGCTGCATCTGTGTGCTAGCTCTGGGTACAAGTGTTTTTAAATGTTATGTTATTTACAAAGACTTAATTTTTTTTTTTTGTGTGTGTGTGTGTATTATTCCAGTTTTATTCATTCTTATCATAATTGTTTCTTTTCTTCTTTTTTTTTTTTTGAAAGTTTTTGTTTGATCTTTGACAACCATTTCTGTTTAGAATGGAATATGACAATATTAAAGTGTCAGTTTCAAATGTTAAATATTTAATGACAGGGCAGTGGTAGCACAGTGTGTTAAGACTCTAAGTTACTGATAGAGAACCTCAATCAAGTTGCTTTTACTAGGTTTATTTTATTTGTATTTATCTATTTCATTACGTTCATTAATTTAACATTGTCATATCCCACAGCTCATACATTTCTGATGGCCTGGTAGGCACAATCAAATGAATTGGCTTGGAGCGAGGTCTGTACGGGGGATGTAGCAACAGCTCCCAGTTAAGTTCCTGTAATGTGCAAGCGTTGTTTATGAATGATTGTGTGTACAGTTCCCACAGCCAGATGCATCTCTTTGGCAAGAGAGATTACACAGCCTCATGCTGTATCATTCTTCAATTAAAGTTCAGGAAAATCTGGTGATTGAAATAAAATATTATAGTAAAAATTAATAAAAAAAAACAGATAGAATTGAAAAAGAACAAGAGTGATTGCATGCTACATGCATGCAAATGATACAGCATTTGTCTGTTTTTAGAGTTCCTATTGGGCATTTAAAGCTCTGTTGATCTAAAGACTTAAGTCTAAAGAACTCCACTGACATACTGTAACAACAACACAAATGACAACTCAGTCAGAGCACTATCCAGGCTTTCCCATCTGAGCCATGCTTGTTGTAGTATGTCACCTAAGAGGTGTTATTACTCAGATAATGGGTCAATGCCATCATTACTAAGTCTGTATGAACATGCTTGATCGTTTAAGCTGTGTGATTTGGCACATAACTGCTTGTTGTAAATCGTAAATATATTTACCTCAACAAATGCATCTATTTAAATGAAAAAATACACTAAATACACATTAGGGATTAAAATATGTTAATTTAGAATTAACAGTGAAATCAATTTAACCAAAATGACAAAGCAGAATTTTACCCAACATGGTGTCCATTTTTCTAACACATTACCCTTTAACACAAGTCAGTCCAGGAGTTAATTTGTAGATTCTGGATGGTCTTTTTTTACTTCTTTCTTCATTTTCAATGCAATTTTAATTAATGAGGATTAAAATATTGATCGTTCTGTTCCATCATAGTGGTCATTAAAACTGCACAGGACATCTGTTTGTATATGCTATCCAATACACTGATAAAAATATGGTGATAGCATAGGTTTAAAAGGGAGAATTTTTAAATCTGCAAAAAAAAAAAAAGTTGCGATTTTCCTGTCTTTCCGTGTACGAACTTCCTCCTGTACATGCGTGCTTTTGCTTGACTCAAGTTATTATTTGAACATGGATGATGCCCATTTCTAATGGAAACACAAATATAAAGTGTTTATTAATGGAACTTTTCAAACACTTTACTTAAAAATAAATAAATCTTTACTTAGGTCAAGGAAACCAATAAGTTGAATGGTGACGTCCCCACGAATGGCAATTGTGGAAACTTTCTCAAAAGGTAGGCGATGTTTAAATGTGCAGTGGCTCAAGCCATTCACATAAACCTTCCATGAAGGTCTTGACTGTATAAGCATCGCTAAACAGTGGAACGGTGCACCACCACTCCTGAGTCTGCTAAATCTCCCTGCAGGTTTTTTCCAGTCAAATGGGGGTCTTAATTTGTCTTTCTGACCAGCATACTAGCAGCTCTCAACGAGAGTTTTCTTGGTCTTCCAGATCTCATCTTGACCTCCACAGTTCCCCTGAACTGCCGTCTCTTAATTACATTTCATACTGTGGAAACTGCAAGCTGACAACACTTTGCTATCTTCTTGTAGCCTTCTCCTGCATTGTGGGCATCAATAACTTTCAACCCATGGTTGTTGAGTGTCCGCAAGTGTGTGCACAAGGTTTGAAGAGACAAAGTATTTTTAAAGCTTGGCATTTACTAATGACACCTGTTACCATGCATCAGATCTAATGAGCTGATTAAGGTCTGAATCCTTGTAAAAAGAATCTGAGACTCTGGAACTCTTAGAGTGCCCAAACTTTTGCACAGTGCCATAATAATGTTTTTATTGTTTATTTTTGTTCAATTTATAGCAAAAGAAGTAACTATGCATCAATGTTTGCTGAAAATATCTTTTCAATTAAAACTTCACCAAAATCTGTTATTTATCAAGGGGTGCCTAAACTTTTGCATAAGACTGTATATATACTTTTGTATAGTATTGTCTGTGGTCTGTGTGTGTTTGTGTATGGATGTATGTGTCTGTAGGAGGTTAGGGGTTACCTCATAACCCTCTGATGTAAAGGCAGCCATCACAATGAAGTTTACTCCTCTGATGAAGGGCTTATCATAGACCAACTCCTCTTTCTCCCAGGCACTATTTTTGAGGGTGTTCAGGTATGAGTATTGATCAAACCGTGGGTTGAAGAGAAAAGCATTGTCAGCATTGTAATGTAGCCCCTTTTTGAAACTGATTGCAAACCTGTTAAAAGAAAAAGGAAATGTCACACACGATCACAATAGGCTGCTATACAGAGTTGCCCCAAAGTCTGGATCCACAAGCAAACAAGCAAACCCTGTCATATTTTTCAGCAATGTGAAGAATCCTGTCTTATGTACATGGAAAAAAGTTCAAATCAATGTTCCATGTTTAGTTCCAAAGTCATCATGTCAATTTCATATACAATGCCGTGAAAAAGTATTTGCCTCTTTATTTGTATTTTTTTTTTGCATGTCACATTTGAATGATTTAGATCATCAAACATATTTTTGTATTACACAAAGATAAATACAAATACCGTTTTTAAATGATTTCATTTACTACGGGAACAAAGCTGTCCAAACCTACCTAGTCCTATGTGAAAAAGTAATTGATGCTAAATCATGAATAAACTGTGATTTTTTTTTTTTTTTTGGAAAGCTGAGTTAAATTTCACTTGCCACACCCAGACCTGAAATCACTTACATAGAACCTGTCTGACAAAATGAACCACGCTAAAAGATACCAAAAAAAGCAACACAATCTAAAGAAATTCATGAACAGATAAGAAACAAAGTTGACATAGAATTGAAATGTATCTTGCTGGAAATGGTTTGGGACTCCAGTGAGCCATGGAAAGAGCCATTATCCACAAATGGAGAAAACTCGTAACAGTGGTGAACCTTCCCGGGAGTAGCCGGCCTACCAAAATTACTCCACGAGCATGACGCCTACTCATCCAGGAGCTCATAAAAGACCCCAGAATGACATCTAAAGAACTGCAAGCCTCACTTGCTCACTTGATTCTGGAAAAAAACTGGGCAACAATGACATCCACACCTTGATTTTCCCCAAGCCTTTTGGGCAAATTGTTTGTAAATTGATGAGATAAAAGTTGAACTTTTTGAAAGGTATGTGTCCCATTACATCTGGCATAAAACGAATACAGCATTTTGTAAAAAGAACATCACACCAACAGTCAAAGATGCTGGTGGTAGTGTGATGGTCAGGGGCAGCTTCAGGATCTGGACGACTTGCCATAATTGATAGAATACTGAATTCTGCACTCTACCAGAAAATCCTTAAGAAAAATGTCTGGCTATCAGTCTGTGACCTCAAGCTTAAACACACTTGGGTTATGCAGCAGGACAATGAACCAAATCACACCAGCAAGTCCACCTTTGAATTGCTATAACAAAACAAAATTAAATTGCAGATTTAAATCTGACTGAGATGACCATAAACAAGCTGTTCATGCTCGAAAAACCCTCCAGTGTGACTGAATTAAAAAGTATTTTGTATTTACTCAAATTATCTGTGTGTAATATTACAATTAGTTTGATAATCTCAATCATTTAAGTGTGACAAATAAAAGTAAAACAAAAAGCTTATGGATCCAGATTTTTTTTTTTAGCCACCTTATATATGTATGTTCTGGATGTAGTTGTTTATTTATAGTAAAATGATTTTGTATATATAGAATACAATTTGTAAAATTTGTTTTAAAAGAAAAATATCACCATACTGGCTTTCATCTACAAGAACAGCCCCACGGACATACAGAGTCATTCCTTGTCTTATCCCTCCAGTTATTGCTGCAACATGGGGAATTTTCTGTAGCACAATGAACAGATATGAATACATACATAACATCTTGCTTATCACTTCAATAAAAAACACATGAATACATGTTCATATAGTCTGTTTTTCAGTCCAGGCAGGATGGCATAAGAAACCATGTAGAGACCATGAAGATACAGGTTGAAAGATTCAGTTAAGGCTTCATTTAAGCATCAGAATGGGGAAAAGTGATCTGTGTGACTTATACTATGGCATGTTTGTTGGTCCTATGATGGGGTGGTTTATTCATAGAGAATAAAATTGTCGGCACTAATTTTGCACCAACTTTCAGCACAACTATCTAGTTGCATAGCTACGTAACTAGTGAAAGATGGCATGTCTGCTTTCACTCTATGAAATGAGTGTCTTATGGTGTATTGTCTTTACATTTTGGGTCGGCACACATACAGTAAGTCAAAACAATGCACACTGAGTGATAAGACAGCAAGGTCTCACTGGGAACAACACTAAACCTACAACATGCAGTCCAGCTGGCCAGAGATCAGAGATGGCTGCATTGACTTTGTTACTGTACTGTATGTGCTGTATCTGTTACATAACACATATCATTTTTTATAAATTATAAAAACAAAAACAAACAAAAAACAACATTAAATTCTGAATATTTCATTGTTTATAATCTATTTCATCTCCTTGGAAACATAGCAGTCTCTAGACTTTAAACAGGATGGTAAAAAAAAAAAAAAAAAAAAATATATATATATATATATATATATATATATATATATATATATATATATATATATAAATTAAAAATAATTTATAATGGGGTGTTAACACACTGCTAATGAGAGAGATCAGAAGAGAATAACCAGACTGGTCTGAGCTGAAAAGAATTCCATAATAACTGAAATAAACCCTCTTTATTACTCTAAGCTACAGTATTTATTTTGGTAAGCAGGAAAGCACACCACAATGCACAAAGCATTTAACTTTGAGGTGGATGGGTTACAACATCAGGTTCAATGCCTATCAGATGAGTATGGGAATGTGAACAGGAATTGTAAAATATTATTAAAGAAAATATTATTATTATTATTATTATTATTATTATTATTATTATTATTATTATTATTAGTTTAAATAGCTGCACTATACAAATACATACAATTCATTTAAATCTGACTATCATAGGCAAATGTTCACCCAAATTGACCTGATAAAAACTTTTTAAAAATCAGAAAACATTGGACTCATTTCTTTTTCTTTTTCATATTTTTCTTCTTGACTAATTGGAGGGACCCCAATGTGATTTTCTGCTGTTATATCCCTTACATATTTTGGTAAATGTTTGGTTCATGCTCACACATTTGTCTGCTCTTAAAGAGTGATTATATGTGTTACCAGAAATAAGGGGTAACTAAGTTTATTTAATTCATCACTATACTTAAGTACATTTTTCATATGTCTGGAGTAGATTTTTAGAGGATACGTTATCCATTATACAAAAAATATTTACACTTTCACTTTGTGGAATGATGCATAGTATATGAAGTATATATATACACACTGTATATAGTATATTATGTGCAATTGCTTCACTTGTCTTTTGTTTGTGATATATATAATTATAGTATGTAATTGTGATATAATTGCCTAATAATGTAACCGGTGTTTGAAATAAGAAGCAGGAATGGATTCGGACAGTGAAAAAAAAAAAAAACAGTACATTTACAGCCGAGAAGGAGAGACAGAGAGAAAGAGAGAGAAAGGTAACTCTGAAGAAGGCTACACAAATGCATATGCACATCCAGATGCAATAGTGTCAGTACACACACGCGCGTGCGCGCACAAACACACAAACACACACGCACGGATGTTGACTACACTTAGGCTGTCACCTAGGCTCCAATTCAAGGTTTTACTGGTATGTGAAATGTAAGTGTTGTCTCTGCACCTTTAAATCATGAGGGGAATCCCAGACACCATTCTCTCAGCTGTTTTCCACTTTTCGTAATATGCTGTAATGGACTTTAGCTTTAGACATTTATACATTTACTTACAGACTGGAAATATTGAATATAAAAATGTAAATATTGGTATCTGGTGCACTACAGTGTAGCTTGAACGTTTTTAAGTTGGGGACAGCTACCTGTGTGTGTGTGTGTGTGTGTGTGTGTGTGTGTGTGTGTGTGTGTGTGTGTGTGTGTTTATAACATTTAACATTATTTAACATTCGTGTTATTTTACTTACAGGCTGCATGACTGCATCTGAAATCTCTGATGGGATGGATAGATAGTGGACTTGTGATTGAAGTACCTTTGTCTGTGATTTTTAGTTGGTCTTTTAAGAAGGGTGATCTGCTCCAGTTCTAATAGGACAATATCTTATTTCAACATTTAATATTAATATGTAAGTCTAACCCTAACATTTCATTTACTTCATTTACAAAATACAATAATCTAAAAATCATTAGGTTTACTTACGTAGATAAAGCCAAAGTAGTGGAAGTAAGCATCTCCCCAAAGGGAGAGTGTATTAATTCTACCTAAAGTCACAGGGTACTTGAATGTGCAGTGTTTCATCCCATTGACATACACCTGGAGAACATTTGCAAAATTGTTCACATGACTTGAATTTAACACAAAACTATGAAACATTATTTAAGTAACATACCTCCAAACACTCTGAAGCAAAAACAAACAATATACTGAAGGTTGCCCCTTTGGTGAAAGGCTTATCAGTGATTAATTGCTCTTTTTGCCAGGTACCATTTAGGAAGGAGTTCATGTACACATATTGGCCAATCCGACGATTGAAAGTAATTGGGGTATCATCATTACGGTTCTGTCCTGATTTAAAATCTATTCCAAACCTATGAAAAATAAAGAACAGATATGCTTCAGAATCATGAATTCAAATGACCATATACATAATGTGTACTGCAAATGTATCATTACACCCTTATAAATGTTTAAAGGTTTTTTTGTTGTTGTTTAAAAGTTTGATTAGCATACTGGTTTGCAGTTGGATTAACAGTCCCTTGAAAAAGCATATAGCCATTCCTGGTAGTATTCCTCCAGACAATGGACGAGTATAAGGCACAGACAACAAAATATACATTTCTTACTTAATGGAGAAAGAGTAAAGCTAAATAAAGCCTAATATAAACATGTTTTTAACTCACAGGCTGGATGACTGGATTAGAAAGCTCTGAGGGTATTGGTACCATTCTCAAGAATGAGGTTCCCAAACCACTGATCTTTGATTGTTCCGCAAACAAAGCGGACTTGCTCCAGTTCTGAGGCAAAAAGATAGATCAAACATGACTTTCAATAACAAACTTTGATCAATAAAATTATTTATTCAATTGAACAAAAACCATTACCAAGCACCTTTTCGACTTACATCAATAAAACCGCAGATGGAAATGAAAACCTCTCCACGAATGCTAAGTACTGTAACTTGCTCTAGAGGCAAGCGAAGTTGGAACATCCAGTATCGAAGGCCCTTTACATAAACCTTCATGAGTAAATTTTCTTTTATTATATTACTTAATTTTGTATTTAGAATAAGTATGTAATTTAAACTTCAAATCATACCTCATACCCCTCTGACTTGTTGATAACCAGTATGCTGAAGATGCCCCTTTGGGCAAAGGCGTATCATAAACAGTTTCATCCTTTCCTTTCCTTTTAATTCAAATTAACATTAAGAACAAGAACAATAAAGTTTTTTTTTTATATTATTGATTAAATGTGGGCTGAAAAATTCATGTCAATCAATCTCATATACAGTATGCTGGAGAAACAGATGGGATTACACTGGTTTGTGTAGTTCAATGACAAGAAAACCTTTAAAACAAACATCAACAGCCTCCACCAAAGAGTCTGGAACGCAGAGTATGGGATGCATCACACAGCCGTGATATATTATACTATAACCATTTTATACTAAAGATTGCCTGTTAAAACTACCCAACAGCCTGACATCACAGCCAGCTGTAGTTTTCAGAAGTTCTTTCTGAGATGAGGCTCCGTTGGGCCGGTACATATGTAAGTGCAGAGTGCCGAGGGATTACCTGAAGCTCAAATCTCCGAAAACATTGGGGCAGTTTTTTTAAATAGACGCTATCTTTAATAACCGATGGAGGTTTTGCGCTGTACACACATGCATTCTCGCCTAAACAACTCTTAAAACTACACTTTGTGACACAATAACAATAATATTTTGAACAGTATGCAGGCTGCCATTTGGAGAAACTAGAGAATAAAGAATGTACCAGTTGTTGGGTCAAAATAACCCAATCAGGTGTTCATTTGTAAATGACTCACTACATCTCATTTGACATGAGCAACCCAACAGTGTGTTTAAAGTACCCGTATAGTACTTTATACAGTATATACCAGTATATACAGTGGGTACGGAAAGTATTCAGACTTACCCACTTACATTTTTCACTCTTTGTTATATTGCAGCCATTTGCTAAAATCATTTTCTTTCCTCATTAATGTACACACAGCACCCCGTATTGACAGAAAAACACAGAATTGTTAACATTTTTGCAGATTTATTAAAAAAGAAAAACTGAAATATCACATGGTCCTAAGTATTCAGACCTTTTGCTGTAACACTCATACAGTATAGTTAACTCAGGTGCTGTCCATTTCTTCTGATCATCCTTGAGATGGTTCTACACCTTCATTTGAGTCCAGCTGAACCAGTTTGATTATATTGATTGGACTTGATTAGGAAAGCCACACACCTGTCTATATAAGACCTTACAGCTCACAGTGCATGTCAGAGCAAATAAGAATCATGAGGTCAAAGGAACTGCCTGAAGAGCTCAGAGACAGAATTGTGGCAAAGCACAGATCTGGCCAAGGTTACCAAAAAAAATAATAAATCTGCTGCACTTAAGGTTTCTAAGAGCACAGTAAAAAATAATAACTAACAACTTTTTCGTCAAACCGTTTTTTGACAGTTTATTGCCCCTTTTATGACCTTTTATGACCTTTGAGATGACCTTTAGGATGTTTTATGGCGGAGAGGAATGTTAAAAGGCGGAGGGCGGGGGGGGGTAAAGATGCTTATGCGTTAGACATCGTTACATTCATTTATTTCATTTCTTTATTTCATTTGTATATGTATTTATTTATGTATTTATTTATTCATTGTAAGGATTTGTTCAGTGTGTGTTTTTATTTGATGCTTGGTGAGGGGATACATTTCAAGGTGTTTGTGTTTAACTATTAAGACAGGGAGATTTATTTATTACCAACAGGAGAACGGTGAAACGTTTAATCGGTGTGGTTAAAAAACGTGGATCACTTTGAATGACTGGGGACTGTTGAACTTGTTATCTTTTCAACTTACTTAAAGAGAAGAAGAAGAAGCGTTACCAGAGAGTGAGAGCCGCAATTCGTGGGCCCGGGGATTTGAAGAAGAAAAAGAAAAATGGTCTCGATGATACGACTAAAACGTTGTTGCGAGCATACGAGGGAGCGAGTCTAAGAAAAGAATAATATGCGCAACAAAAGCAAGGACTGCGGGTAAACGCTTTTACTGCGTGAGCTTGTCCGATGTTAGCACATGAACAGCAAGTTCTCGTCTGGTGTGGGATGCGCATGGAGTTTGCTAAACAACTGAATGAATCAAACGGGTTTACCCATGAAAGTTGTGATTGGCCGGATCTGCGCATGACGAAACCCCGCCTCCGCCTCTTCTGCTTAGTCAAAAAAGGCGTTTTATTTTTCAGAGTGTTCATCTAAATCTGTTGTTTTATTCACATTTTTAGGTAGGACTGTGACTATTTTTTTTTTAAGTTCTCTAACACTAGAGCTAAGGTGATCGTGTGTGTAGTGATTAGTAATAATGGAAGAAACAAAGGCTGCTCCGTGAATTATCAGTGCACTTTGTGCTATGATCATTTTGTCAGGAATGGCATGCTGAACTGATCCAACAGACCGGTTAAAAGTCTAGCTGGTTTTACATATGCTTATAGATATATACCGGGTACTATACTTTTCTTGATAAGAGTAAATTAGTTTTTTGTTTGTCATACCAGCGTTGTAATGGCATAGGGGTGTTAGTTAACATCCATTATCAGATTAGGATGTAATAAAAGTTGGGGAGATGGGGAGATGATGCTAATGTTTAATAGCATTGTTTAGAACATGTTTCCGCCAAGTGTGTGTGTGTGTGTGTGTGTGTGTGTGTGTGTGTGTGTGTGTGTGTGTGTGCATGTGTGTTTATGTCCATGCATGGGGTTGTATCATATCTAGGAAACAAAAGCTGCATTCACACAGGGATAGGAATACCTTACAGTTTTAATTAGATGTTTCACTAGACCCTAACATATACACTGAGTTAGCTCTCAATGCTAAGTTTAAATAAGCGGTAATGTGAGTTACACAAAGTATTTTCTTCAAAATCTTAACAAAAACTGATCTGAAGTAAACAGATCAGTAAATGTTCTTGAGGGTTGTTCTTGAGGGTTTAGTCATGTTTTAGTCTAGTATTCTTTTTTTGTTAGTTTTTTTTTACATCTAACAAAATGAAAAAAGTAGAAGTTGTTGATTGTTTAGACTTGGTTCCTCTGTCACTAAACCTTCATGTATGAAGATTTGTTAAGCATCAAGCCTATGTGTAAGTATAAAGCCGTTTTGTGAAAATAATTTGTGTTTTTCAGGTTTCATTTGTCACCAACTTTCATACACAACATTGTAAGACAAAACCTTAAGGAACAACAAATGTTGCCTCAGATGTGTTATAGTTTTTCTGAAAAAGTTTCTAAAATGACATCGTACTTACACGTAGCCTTGACGCTTAACAGATCTTTCATACGTGAAGGTTTAGCGACAGACACAATAAACAATTCCCCCAGATACAGTATGTTGCTAAAAGTTTATGAAAAGAAAAAAGTAAAAATTGCAAAGCATATAAACTTTATTATTCACATTTAGCTACCAGAACTTTCACAAGTGAAATCATAGTGATGCAGGGAAAACAAGACAAAACGCTAAAGAATGCTGACTTTTACCTTAGATTTTTGAGAGAAGTTTAGAATCTCCTTTGAACTCTTAGTTGTCTGGCCAAGCCTTTACTACATCAGGCACAAGGACACTCTCCTGTAGTAAATGCTCCTAAACCCTTATCTTCTATTAACTATCACCCCTATGACCCCTGACAGAACTAACATTCATTAGTGACAGAGGAAACATAAAAAAAAAAACAACAATTCCCTCAAATAAAGTATGTTGCTAAATGTTTATGAAAAAGACTGTGTAGTCAAAATTGCAATGCATATACTGTCAAGATTTAATATTCACATTTAGTTACCTGAACTTTGAAAAGTAAAGGCATAGTGGCACAGGGCAAAACCATAAAGAACAGTGACTTTAACTTAGTTTTGAAACAAAAGTTTATCACCTCATTGTGGATTGTTGTTTTTTTTTTTTTTTTTAAATCCACCCTCTTGTTACATCCCCACAAACACACACATACGTACGCAGACACATATACATGAAAACAAGACAAAACCATAAAAGATATCAGCTTTTTTTATCAGATACAATGTTTGTTTTTATGAAAAAAATTATTTCTGTAGCTAAAATTCTGGTTTTCATAGGTGAAGAAATAACGTCATCAAAGACAAAACCATCATGAACGAAAACTGTCGCTTAAGATGTGTTAGAAGAGTTTAATAGAAACTCTCTAGTCATTAGAAAAGTTTCTAAAAACGACATTATACCTACACGTAGGCTTGATGCTTAACAGATCTTTATTACATGAAGATTTAGTGACAGAGGAAACATAAAAAAAAAACAACAACAAGAATTCCCTCAAATAAAGTATGTTGCTAAATGTTTACGAAGAAAGATTGTGTAGTGAAAATTGCAACGCATATAAAGATTCAATATCCATATTTAGTTCCCCAAACTTTCAAAAGTAAAGGCATAGCGGCACAGGGTGAAACCATAAAGAACGTTGACTTAACTTAGGTTTGAAACAGAAGTTTATCACCTCATTGTGCATTGTTTTTTAAATCCACCATCTTGTTACATCCCCACAAACACACACATATGTACGCAGACACATATACAAGAAAAAAAGACAAAAAAGGACATCAGCTTTTTTCTCAGATATGTTGTTTTATTTTTATGAAAAATTTTTTTTTGTGTAGCTAAAATTCTGGTTTCCATAGGTGAAGAAATAATGTAATCAAGGACAAAACCATCAAGAACAAAAACTGTTGACTAATATGTGTTAGAGTTTAATAGAAACCCTCTAGTCTTTGGAAAAGTTTCTAAAACGAAATTATACTTACACATAGCCTTGATGCTTAACAGATCGTTCATACATGAAGGTTCAGTGACAGAGGAACCAAGTCTAAATAATCAAGAACTTCTACTTTTACATTTTTGTTAGATGTTTTTTTTTTAAGTTTCTAAAATAAAATTATTGTTCACAACAAAATTTCATACATGTAAGTTCAATGACAGAGGAAACAAGTCTAATCATTCAACAGTATCAACTTCTAACTCAGATACGTTATTGCATTTTTATGAAAAGTAATTTGTGTAGCTAAAATTCCAGTGTAATAACTTTCATAGATGAAGGAATATTGTAATGGAAGACAAAACCATCATGAACAACAACTGTTAGAGTTTTTCTGAAAAAGTTTCTAAAACGACATCATACTTACACATAGCTTTTCGCTTAACAGATCTTTCAAACATGAAGGTTTAGGGATAGACACCACAAACAATACCCTCAGATAAAGTATGCTGGTAAAAGTTTATGAAAAAGGAAAAGACTGTGTAGTCAAAATTGCAAAGCATATAAACTTTATTATTCACATTTAGTTACCTGAACTTTCAAAAGTAAAGGCATAGTGGCACAGAGCAAAACCTTAAAGAACATTGACTTTAACTTTGTAACAAAAGTTTATCACCTCATTGTGCATTGTTTTCTTTTTTTAAATCCACCCTCTTGTTCCATCACCACAAACATACACATAAGTATGCAGACACCTATACATGAAAACAGGACAAAACAATAAAATATATCAGCTTTTTTTTCTCAGATATGTTGTTTGTTTTTATGAAAAAATAATTTCTGTAGCTGGTTGTCATAGATGAAGAAATAATGTAATCAATGAAAGAAACATCAAAAACGAAAACTGTCGCTTAAGATGTGTTCGAAGTGTTTAATAGAAACTTTCTAGTCTTTAGAAAAGTTTCTAAAACGGCTTTATACTTACACATAGGCTTGATGCTCAACAGATCTTCATACATGAAGGTTTAGTGACAGAGGAACCAAGTCTAAACAATCAAGAACTTCTACTTTTTACATTTTGTTAGATGTTTTTTTTTTAAGTTTCTAAAATCAAATTATTGCTCACAACATTTACTAACAGAACCTAAAAGAAATTTCATATGTGTAAGTTTAATGACAGAGGAAACCAGTCTAATCATTCAACAGTATCAACTTCTAACTCAGATACAGTATGTTGTTAGATTCTTTACTGATAATTCACGAAGCAGCTTTTGTTTCTTCCATTATTACTAATCACTACACACACGATCACCTTAGCTCTAGTGTTAGAGAACTTTAAAAAAAACACAATAGTTACAGTCCTACCTAAAAATGTGGATAAAACAACAGATTTAGATGAAAAATAAAACGCCTTTTTTTGACTAAGCAGAAGAGGCGGAGGCAGGGTTTCGTCACGCGCAGATCCGGCCAATCACAGCTTTTGAGGGTAAACCCGTTTGATTCATTCAGTCGTTCATCAAACTCGCGCATCCCGCACCAGACGAGAACTTGCTGTTCATGTGCTAACATCGGACAAGCTCACGCGGTAAAAGCGTTTACCCGCAGTCCTTGCTTTTGTCGCGCATATTATTCTTTTCTTAGACTCGCTCGCTCGTATGCTCGCAACAACGTTTTAGTCGTATCATCGAGACCATTTTTCTTATTCTTTAAATCCCCGGGCCCACGAATTAAGTAAGTTGAAAAACGAACAAATTCAACAGTCCCCAGTCATTCAAAGTGATCCACGTTTTTTAACCACACCGATTAAACGTTTCACCGTTCTCCTGTTGGTAATAAATAAATCTCCCTGTCTTAATAGTTAAACACAAACACTTTGAAATGTATTCCCTCACCAAGCATAACTTTTTTTTTTTAATAAAAAAACACACTGAACAAATCCTTACAATGAATGAATAAATAAATAAATAAATACATAAAGAAATGAAATAAAGAAATGAAATAAAGAAATGAAATAAAGAAATGAAATAAATCAATGTAACGATGTCTAACGCATAAGCATGGTAACCCCCCTCCCTTTAACATTCCTCTAGGCCATAAAACATCCTAAAAGCCATCCAAAAGTCATCTCAAAGGTCATAAAAGGGGAAATAAAACTGTCAAAAAACAGTTTGACGAGAGGTTGTTAGGTATTATTTTTCACAGTGGCCTCCATAATACTTAAATGGAAGATGTTTGGGATGACCAGAACCGTTCCTAGAGCTGGTCGTCCGGCCAAACTGAGCTATCGGGGGAGAATAACCATGGTGAGAGAGGTAAAGAAGAACCCAAAGATCACTGTGGCTGAGCTCCAGAGATGCAGTCGGGAGATGAGAGACCATCACTGCAGTCCTTCACCAGTAGTGACTTTATGGCAGAGTGGCCCGACGGAAGCCTCTCCTCAATGCAAGACACATGAAAGCCCGCATGGAGGACTCCAAGATGGTAAGAAATAAGATTCTCCTGTCTGAAGAGACCAAGATAGAACTTTTTGGCCCTAATTCTAAGCGATATGTGTCGAGAATACCAGACCCTGCTCATCACCTGTCCAATATAGTCCCAACAGTGAAGCATGGTGGTGGCAGCATCATGCTGTGGTCAGCTGCAGGGACAGGACGACTGGTTGCAATCGAGGGAAAGCTGAATGCGGCCAAGTACAGGGATATCCTGAAAACCTTCCCCAGAGTACTCAGGACCTCAGTCTGGGCCGAAGCATCACCTTCCAACAAAACAATGACCCTAAGCATTCAGCTAAAATAACGAAGGAGTGGCTTCACAACAACTCTGTGACTGTTCTTGAATGGCCCAGCCAGAGCCCTTACTTAAACCCAGTTGAGCATCTCTGGAGAGACCTAAAAATGGCTGTTCACCAACGTTTACCATACAACCTGACAGAACTGGAGAGGATCTGCAAGAAGGAATGGCATAGGATCCCCAAATCCAGGTGTGAAAAACTTGTTGCATCTTTCCCATAAAGACTCATAGAATGGTTGAGTCAAACGGGTGGTTCTACTAAATACTGAGCAAAAGATCTGAATACTTAGGATCATGTGATATTTCAGTTTTTCTTTTTTAATAAATCTGCAAAAATGTCAACAATTCTTTGTTTTTCTGTCAATATGGGGTGCTGTGTGTACATTAATGAGAAAAAAAAGATGATTTTAGCAAATGGCTACAATATAACAAATAGTGAAAAACTTAAGGAGGTCTGAATACTTTCTGTGTGTATATATATACAGTACAGACCAAAAGTTTGGACACACCTTCTCATTCAAAGAGTTTTCTTTATTGTGTTCTTTATTGTGTTCTTTAGCCCAAACGCGTCTCTTCTGCTTGTTGCCTGTCCTTAGCAGTGGTTTCCTAGAAGATATTCTACCATGAAGGCCTGATTCACACAGTCTCCTCTTAACAGTTGTTCTAGAGACGTGTCTGCTGCTAGAACTCTGTGTGGCATTGACCTGCTCTCTGATCTGAGCTGCTGTTAACCTGCGATTTCTGAGGCTGGTGACTCGGATGAACTTATCCTCCGCAGCAGAGGTGACTCTTGGTCTTCCTTTCCTGGGGCGGTCCGCATGTGAGCCAGTTTCTTTGTAGCGCTTGATGGTTTTTGTGACTGCACTTGGGGACACTTTCAAAGTTTTCCCAATTTTTCGGACTGACTGACCTTCATTTCTTAAAGCACTTAGCTGCTTTTTTCTTGCCATAATACAAATTCAAACTCTTTGAATGAGAAAGTTTTGGTCTGTACTGTATACACTTGCCATTGATTACCTATTGTTCACATTTTTAAACCTGTCTCATTCAACCCCATTACATTTTTTTTCTTTTTGTCAGTATTTTCTATGAAGTAAAAATCACACACATTTTTTAACGTATGAAACATTTAGCTCATTTAAGTGAATTATTATTTTACTTACAGATTACTGTACTTATTTGTACTTGCAGAACTGACAGATTTTCCTTGTCCAGAACAGCTCGTGTTGACAACACGCAGGATGAGTATATGCGCACACCAGGCAATTTCTTTCTAAGAAAAGAATTAATGTTTCCGTGTGTGCATGAATATTTATAGTTGACAGCTGACTGGGTGGATCTCCTTTCACACCCAGGTTAATGAAAGGCCTCAAGGAGTTTTTCAGAATTTTGCATTCATATTTACACTTATTAACCCTATAGCTATTAGCAGTCCAAAAAGGATGCATATGACACAACTTTTCGAGGTAAATAAAATAAAGATGGACACAAATATGACATGTGACATGTGGGTGAAATCTCAGCATATTATTAAAAACTCTAAATGGCAAAAATTGTTTTGGGAATGGCACAAAAATCTAAATAATTAAATAATAATTACTAATAACTAATAATAAAATAATGATTAAATTAGAATGAGAATTTTTTATTTATGCAGTAAAACTAAAGGTAACACATTATATTAATTTGTCCTTAATGATCATCATTTTACATCAGGCTTCTGCTATTTAGCCTGCATGGCTCGATATCATTCTGCATCATCATTGTCCATATGCCGCAGCCTAATTGGACAGCCTAATCCCTACAAGAACTAAGGAAAGACGGACCCCCGCCAACCCAAAAATGCTTGTCACTGACTGAAGCACAGTACCTCAGGTATAAATCTGGACATGGCCTGCTGCAGAACATAGGAAAGTAGAGGCCGTCTGATCCTACCCGCAACCTACAACAAATAGGCAGGTATGTGCTTTCTTGGGCTTAGCAAATTAAGTATCAGTGTTTTGTCCTGTTTCTCCTCTATGGCAGCATCACTCAGATCAGAACTCCTATAAAGGCATGATGTCTTAAGATCTCTGTTTATTCTCGGCAAAGAGACCACATTTAAAGCGCTGCTATGTCCCGAACATCAAAAGAACCAGACATTAACATGTCAATGAGACCCAGAGACAGACAGGAGAAAGGAAATAAATTGGCATTCTCCTGGTTAAACAAAACCAGGAAAGTTGTTTTAGCAGACAAGAGCCATTTTCATGTATATTGGATATAGAACGTGTATAAGGCATAAGGAAGTACAGTGAGGGGGCTGTTCTCAGGGGACAGGAATCTTCTTATTAGATTATAATGCGCAACATTTAAACTTGTGTCAAAGTACACATACAAAAATAAATTTAAAAAAGCTGAGAAAATAGAAAATAAACAAACTGGATTGTTTTGAACTTAGAACTAAGTTCTTGAAATTCTTGTGTTTGTGCCCATATAACTAAATTATAACACTTATTAAATTATAACAACACTTATTTAGGTTAAAGTGACTGATGTGCCTAACATTTTTCAACAGAGCCTCTTTTTCACTGAATAATCCATGACTTTTCATGAACATGTAAGACCTATTAACACCTCAGGTGTCACCAGGTTTCCTCAGGACTCCTATCGATGTCTCAGCTCTTCATACCTATACACTCAGATTCCTAACACAAAAAAAGAGCTCACAGAGACCAGGGAAAGAAACAAATAAAATCATGGTTTCTGAAACATTAATTGAAATGCAATTCTTATGTAAAACATAAAATTCAAAAACGTATAACATAGCATGTAAAAATATAGCACAATATATATTCACTAAATAAACACTGCCTTTTATAAAGTGAAAGCTTCCGGCGATGTGATCAGCTATATTTTAGTCATAAATTCACTTTCACCTTCCAGCCATTGATGGTCACATAATTATTCAATGCCGGACATAAAGCATGATGATTTCTATTATTAAAAAAAACCTCAAACGCTTTGTGTGGATTCAAGCAATGAGTCATTTTCTTGGGGAAAGATTTTTACATGCATATACAAATATTTATGTGAAAATATTGAATATTTTCTGTTTCTTTATTTAGGTCCTTGTTCTGTTGGACATAGGCATGCATCAGCACATCAGTCCACCCAAACAACACAGCAATTAGCATTTACTTACATCTGAATAGAGTAATTTACATAAATCTTGCATGTGAATTGAGAGCTAAATGTTGGGGTGGGTCTCCGACGTAAGTGAAGCGTGACAGTGAGCTGAAAGCCAGTGCTTTTCTTTAGCGATCTGGCGATCTGTGCTAAAAAACTACAAAGAGAATTCACAGAGCTTTCGGCATCTTGTACAGTCTGACTCATTTACAATTCCTTTCCATGCTATGCAGTCATGATTGACTTTGCTTCAAACAGATCAGAACAGTGATCTGCAGTTAATGAGGTTTTCTTCAATCTGTTTGGACTAGGCTTTCTTTGGTGGCAACTTTTGTACTTTCTAGCCACATGGTTCATAAAAGTTGGCTGGGGAAACATATAGGGTTTATTCAGCAGATGTGAAAGAGGCACAACATGAGATGACTGCTGGCGTGTGCAGCGTGAGCCTTTCAATTATGCGGAAGCACGAAAGCTGGTGCAGGAAAAGAGAGCTCCGTGATAGAAGCCGTCATGGATAGAAGAAGCTTGAGCTGGTTAGTGACTAAAGCTTGAGTTTGGCGAAGTGTGTCGATTACTCATGGTCGTAGAACAAGCGTGGGTCAAAGCCGAAGAGACGAGAGAGAGTCCGTGATCCAAGTTCATAGTCGATAACAGGTAAGAGGTCGGTTACGTGAAAATCCGAGATGAGAGACAAAAGCGTAGACACTAGTGCAAAATATGGTCAAGATCGGGCAGGCAGAGATGAGGAAAAAATGCTGAAATATTGTGCTAGTAAGGCACACAATAATCTGGCATCTGGCGTAGATGGCCCCTACTCTTGTCTCAGATGTGTCTACCTCCATGACAAACTGGAGGGAGAGGTCAGGAAATGAGAGCATGGGTGCCATAGTAAAAATGTGCTTGAGTTCCTTGAAGGCTTTATTTTCCAGCGATTCCATCGGAATGGAGTCTTGGATGTGGGGCCGCCACAATAGATTGGAATGAAGCGACAATAGAAATTGGTGAACCACATGAAGCATTGGAGTTCACGTCTTGTTGACGATACCGGCTACTCAGTGACTGTCCTCACCTTGGTAGGCTCTATCTGGATGCGTGCAGGGGTGATGGAATATCCCAAAAAGATGTGAAACTACAATGAAACTTAAATTTTTCTGTTTTGATGTAGATTTTATTTTCCAATATCTGTTGCAGGACCTGGCATACATGAAGCTTGTGCTTCTTTACCGAGCATGAGAATATCAAGATGTCATCCAGGTAAGCAAAGAGGAAAATCCCTGAGGACATCATTAATGATGGCCTGGAACACTGGGTAAGCCGAACACATTGGTTAAGCCGAACAGAACCACTAGGTATTCATAATAGCCAGTGGGGGCTTATTAATAAGGCGGTCTTTCAGTGATAGCCCGTCCATATCCTGACAAGGTGGTAGGCGTTCCTCAAATCTAACTTGGTGAAGATGCAAGCGTCTTGAAGAATTTCAAAGGCAGATGACATCAATGGAAAGGGGGAGGCGTTCTTAATTGTGATCTCGTTCAACCTTCTGTAATCAATACAGGGTCTAAGGGATTTATTTTTCTTTTCTATGAAGAAAAATCCTGCCCATGCTGGTGAAGATAATGGATTCTGCTAGTGACTCTTAATGTAGAGTCGGCCCTTGGGTGGAGAGGTGCCAGGGAGAAGGTCAATAGCGCAGTCATAGAAGCAATGCGATGGTAAGGAGACAGCCCGTGATTCGCTGAACACCTGTTGTAGGTCATGATACTCAGAGGGCACCTTGGTTAGGTCGGGGATCTCCTCTCATGGCGTGAGTGAGGTCCGGCCCATAGGGATGGAGTGTAAACATGAAGAGAGGCAGGTGTGGGGCTCTAATTGAGGACACTTATTTCAATCCAATTAGTGTGAGGGTTATGCAGTCTTAACCAAGAGAGACCCAGAACAATGGGTGCATGTGCATTTTAAACAGTTAGGAAGGTGATGGATTTTGGAAACGCTCAGTGGGAAATGATGTGGCTTGCAGAGTGAGCACTGAGACAAAAAGGAACGGCACGTGGCTGGATCCCCTTCATAGTGGTGTGACAGGAAGGTGTGGTTGGGGGCCAGCAGGGTGCATTAGGGGAGAGGGGAGTTGAGGAGTGGATGCAGGAGGTGGTTCAGTCTGAATCTGAGTGGAGAGTGACTGCAGAGTTTCCATGGTTGGAGTGTGTTAGTAATCTGCCTGATTTCCTGCTGGTGGGTGCCTCGGAGGGCTTCTTGGCTCTCTAATGCCCCCCTCAGATGAGTTGCCTCTGCTGAATCCATGACTGGCCAGCTTATTCTGTCAGGCTTGGGAGACATCATGGTGGATCCAAGTGCAGATGGTGTGACCAGATCCCTGATAGAAATGAACAGAGTTGGGTGTAATGCGTTACAAAGTAATACCCCTTTCTCACCTATGCGTTTTTTATTATGCGAGGACAGACATGCAGAAAGATGGAAACCTAATCACAGCACCAAAACCCGCTTTGAATCATGATGAACCGTACTTACAGCCACCGCACAAAACCATGTAGGTGAAATAGGGGTATTAGTAGTAAACAGATTATGGACCAAACTTCGCTGAGTGATGATGGTAGAATAATTATAAAGATCTTGACTAAAACAACATGCATGAGGAAACACAAAGGAGTTTTCACTTTCTGCAATGGAAAAGTACTCTAACTAGTTACTTTTATCAGAAAGTAATGCAGTATTGTAACTGATTACTTTTTGAAGAAAGTATTTTTGTAATGTAATTAGTTACTTTAAAAAGTAATGTCACCCAACACTGGAAATGAAGCGGTACTTGTGAAACAGTGATTTATTGAGCTCCGCACTGCGGTGTGAGCAGAAGGAGCCTTCCTGGAATGTGGAAGCACGAGTGTGTGGAGGCAAGGGGCGGTTTGTATGGCACAAGCCTTACGGGAATGCGGAAGCACAGAGAATCTGCGTGAGAGAGGCACAAACTGAGGTGAATGCCGGCATTTGCAACGTGATCTTTCCGGTGATGCGGAAGTGTGGAGAGCTGCCAAGGGAAGGGAGAGCTCCGTTATGTAAGCCAACATGGGCAGAAGGAGCTAGAGCCAGTTAGTGAATAAAGTGTGAGTTCAGCGAAGAGTGAGGATTAATCATGGTCATAGAACAGGCGGGGGGTCGAAGGTGGAGAGACAAGAGGGAGACCATGATCCAAACTCATAGTCGATAACATTTAAGAGATCGGAAACGTGAAAAATCCGAGAATGCTAGAGTCCGACACGAGAGATGAAAGCGTAGTCATTAGAGCAAAACATGTTCAGGATCGGGCAGGCAGAGAAGAGGAGAAATGATTGATCTTAAAAAAATTTTGATTGAATGAGATTCAAACAATATTGTAGAGGAAATCTGTGTTTTGGGGGGCTTATTCACAGCATTCAGTGAGCTCCACAAATTGGACTGGTGTACGCAGTGGAATGGCAAGTCAAGACAATCACCATGTGCTGCCCACATTGTATAGCTTTTCAACCCAGTAAAGTAACGTTTTGCTTGAAACCCTCAGTCAGATTGAATCCCAGCTTTGCTTGCACTTGGTTTTGATACAACCCCCTTTCTCCTCATCCCTCTTAAATGTTCATTTTAATTACTGGTCGGGGTTTGTTTGTTTCCTTGTTAGTTTTAGACCAAACTAAATAAATGCATTTCTATAAAGCAAAGTGCACAATACATGATTTCATGGATTTCCCAATCTCCAGCATTTGCAGTTGAGTCTCCATTCAAACTTTGGAACGAAACATTAGTGTTTAAGTATAAATCCATTTTTACGTGATATTTGTGATTGACAAAGTATGCCAATTGTTATATTAAAAAGAGGTGTTATTGTTATACAACATGCAAAACATGAAAAGCAGAAACTTAAAAAAAAAAGAAGATATTTGAATAGCAAAGTAATGGCTATATCTCAGGGTAATTTACATAGTTAACAGCTCTTGCATTTCTTCTCATGAGAAAGTAGGATTGGGAATCAGATAACCATTAGGAGGGAACTCTCCATGAATGCATACCATGTGCTTTTTACATCCGGCTTTGTCAAAAAGCAGCCTTTCAGAAATCCAGATATTTTCCCTATGACATGAGAAAGAAACTCAGTCTCAAAAAGTCCTTTGTACCCTAGAGTTCTTTCTCATTCTTTATATTGCAGTGTGTCTTGTGGTACTTCACCCGATGTCTACTGTATACAACTTCCCCTCTCTTTGTTTACCCAGATTATTTAGAACTGGGTTCCTTAAAGTCCAGACTCAGTTGAATCCAGGTCCAGCCCACCTCGAACTATGAATACTATAATACAATGTGATAAAGTCTATGTTTCCTACTTTGCAATAAACATGTTATTATATTATACTATATGTTTTGTAGTCTGGACATTGTTATGGCAATCCCAACCCGAAATTAAGGCTGAAAATAATTGTTTTATAGCAACATTGACAGTGGCGAGCATATGAGAGAGTTCAAGGGTTGGCTAACAGACACCCTTCAAAAATTAGCAAAGAAACTAACGGCCAACTTTCATGTTCTGTCCTGCGGGCACAGAACAGTAAGACTTTGGCACCTTCTGTCAGTGTACATTTTGTCCCCTGTGCAGTGTGGTCAGTGTCTATGTCTAACAACCACACCTTTTGTAAGGTGTTTTACACAAGTGTTTTAGACACTTATTGGATGTGACATGTGAATGAACCCTTAGGGCACCATGTAACTTTTACTTTAAAGTAATTTTGCAATTCAGGGTATTTTTGTGCTGTCCTTTAAGGTTATTCAGGCATCTAAACAAATATTTTGTTTAAATATTTATTGACTGAATACTCATTCAATCAATTCATATTTTTTTCTTGTAGTTAAAATTTGTTCTTTAAGTGGTTATTCGGGCATCTAAACAAATATTTTGTTTAAATATTTATTGACTGAATACTCATTCAATCAATTCATATTTTTTTCTTGTAGTTAAAATTTCTTCTACAGAGTTGGAACTGCCTAGGTTCTCAAGCAACATGTTGTACTAACTTGAACATATTTTTAAGCTTTCTGACACTTTGCGTTATGTTTCTTTGGTTAGAGTTGTTTTGATTTAAACATCTCGGCCCGTATTCACAAAGCGTCTTAAGCCTAAAAGTTGCTCCTAGTGATCAAATTTTAAGAAAATTCTTAGAATTATGAGATTTTCTTAGAACTTCCCCTTAAATTTAGGACTAAATCTTAGTAAAGATAAAAATGATTCACAAAACATCTTAACCCTAAAAACAGTTCCTAAGCTAAACATTGTTAGGAGTAGAGAGGACTTTTAAGAGGCTTAACAGTTTCTATAGCAGAGGACAAAATGGCAGAAAGAAGAAATATTCTCCAAATACTGAACGTAAAGCTAAAAGTAAACTCTGCTCTTCTGTCCAATTTGGTTTTCTTGTTGGATACATAACATCCAAAAATGCAACTAAAACACACTGTACTGCAATCATGTAAATTGGTAAAAGCTGAGCCATTTTGCTCCCATCAATCTGAAATGGATCACAAGTAATAAAATCAGTATGGTAAATAAATGTATGACCTTAAATATAGAAACTACTGTCTACTGAAATTGGTTGCTTCAAAAGTAGATACATTTTCAACATTTGGGAGTTTTAATTAACTTTAAGATATTTAGCCTATAGCAAAAACTTTGCATAAAGTAATCTGCATTCATGATTATACAAGTTCCTATTAATAAGATCATATATCCTATTTTTACAAAGAGCGTATTTTAATACTTTTACAGATTTTTCATCAACCAATCACAGTCCTTGAATTGCTGCATCATCCCTAGCAACTGGGTCAACTACACCTCCTTACTAAGATAAAGGATTTTGTACTTTCCTTACTCAGAGTTGCTCTGAGAAGTTTGCTAAAATCACTTTTAGTCTAAGACTCCCAGCTATGACTTTTTAAGCTAAGATAGGAGCTCTCTGAGATTGGCTCTGGAGCTGGCCCTGATTGCAGTCAAACTTTACTTGTAATTTATAAGCTTTAAAAAGTAATTTGCTAATCATCAATCGTTCTGGACCGTTGCATTTGACTTGTGGGTGACTCACATATACAGAAATGAACCATCTTTGAGACTTGAATGAGATTTTAGACATTTTCTCTATCTTCTCAATTGTGTCTCAAATGTGGCTCATTACCTCTAAATATCAGAGATAGTTCATATTTGTCATAGTCTGACAACTGTAGAATTTCAGCTCTGGTTCAGAGGTGAATCGAAACCTTAGGTATTCAGGTTTAAATTATTAAACTGAATTAAAATTTATATCGTACATGTTGTTACAGATCTGGCCATTAAGAATGTGCGCCCTGTCCCCCGCAAGATCCCGGCAATTTGGCGCGCGACATGCCGCGAGATCCCTCAAGCAACATTCAGGTATTTAAAAAAATTTGTTGTGCTTCACTGAATATTCGCCAGATGGCGCATGGAAGGACTTTATCTAAAAGCCAGACCAAGTACAATGAAGAATTGTGAGTTAGCCTAAAACAATATTGTTTCCAATGCTGAAGCAAACAGAAATTTTATTTTATTTTACAATAATAATATTTTATGATGAATGTGCGTATATGTGCTTCACATTATGTTCATAATGATGAAAAGAGATGCCCTAAAATATATAGGGCTTAAATCAAACTTCACTCATGCACACACAAGTGAAACACTTGCATACACATATATGAAACAGTCACACAACTATATATACTACTAACTGCTTACACAACTATATATGAAATGCGTGCACACACACCTATGAGACACGCGCACATATACACAAAGACATGAATGAACAAATATAAACATGAAGTGCTTCGGGCTTTTTATAAAAATAATCATCTGGCTTTTTTGCTATTTGTGTCCAGCATTTAATAATTATTTCATTGATTATTTGACCACGGCTGGAAAAATACATATGGAAAACGTCTGCTCGGTCTTGTTAATTTATTTTAAACCCCTCAATTCTGCCAATTCCCCCATCAGCAAAACCGGTTTGATAACTTCACACCTATTGTGAATGAAAGAGGGATTACAGTAACTGGGGGTCTTCATGTGTTCACCTCAAAGCGCGCTGTATTGAGTGAATAGACTAAAACAAAAACAAAATCATGTTTGCTTCAGCATTGGAAACAATATTGTTTTAGGCTAACTTTATTCAAATTATTTATTAAATTTATTTTATTATTTAATTAATTATCTTAGTATAAATTAATTATCTTATTATAAATTTATATTCTCTATAGTCTTGTCGAATATAGTCCTTCAGAGCAAGCACGGTGTCAAAAGATTCTGCTGAATCTCTTCTGATCTTACATTCACGATAGGTGTGAATTTATCCAACTGGGTGCGCTGTTGGCAAATACTGTAGGGGGCAAGATATCCTGTATCTGGGGTATTGGGTAGGCATCTAGGTGAGTCTTAGAATTCAATCCATGGTAATCAATACCTGTCACGACACGTCAAGCCACAGCCCCATCATGATCACCTGAGAACTCCCATTCCACACTCTCAACCACTTCTTATATCCTACCGCCTCACTCTCGGCTCTCCACACACCTGTACGTTACCAGTGATCACCTTTCATGCCTATATAAACCACACTCTGCTACCACCAGGTTGCCAGTTTATTGTGTGCCTCACCAGCCCAATTTACCAGCGTTTCTTCTCGTCATAGTCTGCCTAGTTATCGACCTCGTTTTGTTTTACCGACCACATCTTCGCCACTCGCCCTTTGAAGTCTAGTTTTGGATTTTGCCGTTATTGACTGCTTACCTGTTATCGACCATGAACTTGGATCACGGACCTTCTCTCTACTCCCCGGCTTATACCCTCGCCTGTTTACGACCACGATTTATCCTCGCTGCACGCCGAGCTCACAATGCCTACTCCAACCAGCTCACACAGCTCTCTCTTCCCGCGTCGGCTCCTCATGCTCCCGCTTCACCGCAAGGATCAGGTTTCACACCCCGGCATACACATCAGATTGCGCCTCGCTCGCGCCAGCTCCGCGCGCTTCCGCATTCCAGCGACACTTCTCCTGCTCACACCGCAGCGTGGAGATCAACTCAAGTCTTGCTTTTATTATCACCACTCTTCTGGCTCAGCTATACACGAGCACTCACTACTTCCTGTCTGTGATCGACTCATAATCTGCGCTTGGATCCATCGCGCCCTCTGCCGGCCCCTGACAGAATAAACTGCCCAAGAAGGAATGGATCCAGCAGAGGCAGCTCGCCTGAGGGGGGCATTAGAGAGCCAAGGAGCCCTCTTAGGCACACAACAGCAGGAAATCACACAGATAACCAACACATTTCAAACCATCACAGAAACCCTGCAATCTCTTTCCGTTCAGATTTGAAATCAGCCACCTCCTGCAGCTTCTCCTCGACCTCCTCCTCCAGTGCTCTCCCCCTCACAGGAACCACGTCTCCCTGCTCCACCTACCTATGATGGAAACCCAGCTACGTGTCGTTCCTTCCTATTTCAATGTTCCCTCGTTCTGGAGCTACAGTCCACGTCATTTCCCACAGAGCGTTCTAAAGTCGCCTATATCATCACCCTCCTTATTGGAAAGGCAAGAGAGTGGGGAATGGCTCTGTGGGATGCCCAAGTTCCATGCTGCTTCACTTATAAGACTTTTACTGACGAAATGAGGAGGGTTTTTGATCGATCCTTCACAGGGCATCAGGCAGCAAGCCAAATTCTTCAGTTACGCCAGGGAGTACATTCTGTCTCGGATTATGCCATTGATTTTCGGACTCTGGCCCCCCCGTGCGATTGGGATGAAAGGGCCCTCTTTGACTGCTTCCTACATGGGCTTTCAGACCCAATTAAAGACGAGCTCGCGGCTCGAGAGCTCCCATCGGATCTGCAGGGACTCATTGACATAGCAACACGTTTGGACGCCTGCAAGCGGATTCGGCAACCGGAATGGCAGTCATATCTAACACCATGCACCTCTGCACCGGCCTTAGTCATCCCAGAGGCACCCCCTGAACCCTCAAAAGCCTACTTGACTACTTGACTTGACCTTGCAGATAGACCGTACACGCATCTCACTGAAGGAACACCAGCACCGCAGGGGCGATGGCGCCTGCTTCTACTGCGGTCAGGCTGATCACGCTGTACGTTCCTGCCCATTAAAAGGTTCCCCCCCCCCGTAATGCTGGGGATACAGGGGGGCCCAGCTTCTAGTCCTTCCCCGGACCAACGATCATGTTTTTCAGTGACTTTGACTCATGGTGATCAATCCTCTGCCACTTATGCCTTATTGGATTCCGGGGCCGACCAGAACCTAATTTCCTCCTCTACTGTGTCCAAGTTTCAAATTCCTCTCACACCCCTACACCAACCTTTCAATGTTCAGGCCCTTGATGGTAGCAGACTCACTCCCATTACTCATCGCACTACTCCCATTACCTTACAGTTTTCAGGCAATCACACTGAAACCATCACGTTCCTAACTATTCAAAACGCTCACTCACCCATCGTGTTGGGGCTCCCTTGGCTAAGACTACATAACCCCCACATTGATTGGGTTAAAAGGAGCATCCTCGATTGGAGCCCCACCTGCCTCTCCTCATGCCTACACTCAGCTCACATGGGCCGTACCTCGCCTTCGCCACGAGAGGATATCCCCGAGTTATCCAAAGTCCCCACTGAATATCACGACCTACGACAAATGTTCAGTAAGTCACGGGCTATCTCCCTACCTCCTCACCGCCCCTATGACTGCGCAATTGACCTTCTTCCCGGCACCTCTCCACCTAAGGGGCGACTCTACTCCCTCTCTCAACCTGAGAGGGAAGCCATGGAGCAGTACATTAATGAGTCACTTGCAGCAGGGATTATCCGATCATCATCATCACCAGCAGGAGCAGGATTCTTTTTCGTTGAAAAAAAAGACAAGTCCCTCAGACCTTGCATTGATTATAGAGGATTAAACAAGATCACGATAAAGAACCGCTACCCTCTTCCGCTAATGTCATCCGCCTTCGAACTCCTCCAGGATGCCCATATCTTCACCAAGCTAGACTTAAGGAACGCCTATCACCTGGTCAGGATACGGGAAGGTGATGAGTGGAAGACTGCCTTTAACACCCCCACCGGCCATTACGAATATCTCGTAGTTCCGTTTGGCTTGACCAATGCGCCGGCCGTGTTTCAGGCCCTCATTAATGACGTCCTCAGGGATTTCCTCAACGTCTTTGTTTTTGCTTATCTGGATGACATCCTAATATTCTCACGCTCTGCAAAGGAACACAAATGTCATGTACGTCAGGTCTTGCAACGGCTATTAGAAAATAAACTGTATGTCAAAGCAGAAAAATGCGAGTTCCATTGCACCTCCACCTCTTTTTTGGGTTACTCCATTTCCCCTGCAGGCATCCAGATGGACCCCACCAAGGTCAAGGCAGTCACTGACTGGCCGACACCATCTTCAAGGCGTGAACTCCAACGGTTCCTGGGGTTCGCTAATTTTTTACCGCCGCTTCATTCGAAACTATAGCACGGTGGCAGCCCCACTCACGACACTCACCTCATCCAAAACCGTGTTCCGATGGAACTCACTGGCTGATAAGGCCTTCAAGGAACTTAAGCGCCGCTTCACCACGGCACCTGTCCTCATTTTTCCCGACCCTCTCCTCCAGTTTGTCGTGGAAGTGGATGCATCTGAGACAGGAGTAGGGGCTGTCTTGTCACAGAGATTCCCTGAGGATAACAAACTTCACCCTTGCTCCTTTTTCTCCCGCCGTCTCACTCCCCCAGAACGGAACTATGGCATAGGGGATCGTGAACTCTTGGCGGTCAAACTGGCGCTCGAGGAGTGGAGACATTGGTTAGAGGGGGCAAAACAACCATTCCTTGTTTGGACTGACCACCGGAACTTAGAGTATCTGAAGACAGCGAAGAGGCTAAATTCACGTCAGGCACGATGGTCACTGTTCTTCTCTCGGTTCCAGTTTACATTATCATACCGCCCTGGGTCTAAAAATGTCAAGCCTGATGCCCTCTCCCGACAGTTCTCCACGCCCCAGAACTTGTCCATGCCTGAGATGATCCTCCCCCCTCATTGCCTTGTGGCAACGACCCGTCTCGATGTGGAGCACCTCGTCCAACAGACTCTCGAACGAGAACCAGGCCCAAGTGTCATACCCCCCAACAAGCTCTTCGTTCCCGCCTCTGTTCGCCCTCAGGTGTTGGACTGGGCCCACAGTTGCAGATTGGCCTGCCACCCTGGGGTGACACGCACTCTCTTCCTCCTTAACCAACGCTTCTGGTGGCCCACCATCAAGGAGGACGTCAAAAATTTTGTAGCTTCCTGCGATGTCTGTTCCAGGAATAAAAACTCAAACCGACCTGAGGGTCTACTGAGACCTCTCCCCATCCCTCACCGCCCCTGGTCCCACATTTCCATCGACTTTGTCACTGGGCTACCACCATCACACAATCACACCTGTATCTTGACCATTGTGGATCGCTTTTCTAAAGCTGCTCATTTCATTCCACTACCCAAGCTTCCGTCTGCTAAAGAAACGGCTGAACTCCTGATCAACCACGTCTTCCGAATTCATGGACTCCTCAACGACATTGTTTCGGACAGAGGCCCCCAGTTTTCTGCCCAGTTCTGGAAAGCTTTTTGCACTCTCATTGGCGCCAGCCCCAGTCTCTCATCGGGGTTTCATCCTCAGACTAATGGCCAAACGGAACGGATGAACCAGGAACTTGAGAAATCCCTACGGTGCATGGCCTCTCAGGACCCATCCTCCTGGAGCCGCTTCCTCCCCTGGGTTGAGTATGCCCACAACTCGCTCCCTACTTTCTCCACAGACATGTCTCCCTTCCATTGCTGTCTGGGTTATCAACCACCCCTTTTTTCAGCCCAGGAAGAGGAGGTAGCTGTTCCCTCAGCCCTAACCTTCATCCGTCACTGCAAAAGGACATGGCAACGGGCCCGCAATCAGCTTCTGCACACAGTAAGCACCTTCCAGTGCCAGGCTAACCATCACCGGTCGTCAGCCCCCGTTATCGCATCAGCCAAAGGGTCATGCTATCCACACGTGACCTTCCCCTCAAGACCACTTCAAGGAAGCTCTCTCCAAGATTCGTTGGCCCCTTCACAATCAACCGCATTATTAATCCATGCTCTGTACGACTCTCTCTACCCCTCTCCATGCGCCGGATTAACCCCACCTTCCATGTCTCTCAGATTCGCCGCCTGGTCCCTTGCCCACTGTCTACACCCCCCCAGCCTCCCCCACCCCCTCGACTCATAGATGGGGGCGAAGCCTTCACTGTTCAAGTTTCGCCGCCGCGGGCGTGGCCTACAGTACTTAGTAGAATGGGAGGGCTATGGCCCAGAAGAGAGAAGCTGGGTACCCGGCAAATTCATCCTAGACCGTTCTCTAATAACTGACTTCCACAGACTTCACCCTGAAGCACCCGCGAGAACGCCTGGAGGCGTCCATAGAGGGGAGGGTAGTGTCACGACACGTCAAGCCACAGCCCCGTCATGATCACCTGAGAACTCCCATTCCACACTCTCAACCACTTCTTATATCCTACCGCCTCACTCTCGGCTTTCCACACACCTGTATGCTATCAGTGATCACCTTTCATGCCTATATAAACCACACTCTGCTACCACCAGGTTGCCAGTTTATTGTGTGCCTCACCAGCCCAATTTACCAGTGTTTCTTCTCGTCATAGTCTGCCTAATTATCGACCTCATTTTGTTTTACCGACCACGTCTTCGCCTATCGCCCTTTGAAGTCTAGTTTTGGATTTTGCCGTTACTGACTGCTTACCTGTTATCGACCACGAACTTGGATCACGGACCTTCTCTCTACTCCCCGGCTTAGACCCTCGCCTGTTTACGACCACGATTTATCCTCGCTCCACGCCGAGCTCACGCTGCCTACTCCAACCAGCTCACACAGCTCTCTCTTCCCGCGTCGGCTCTGCATGCTCCCGCTTCACCGCAAGGATCAGGTTTCACACGCCGGCATACACATCAGATTGCGTCTCGCTCGCGCCGGCTCCGCGTGCTTCCGCATTCCAGCGACACTTCTCCTATTCACACAGCAGCGCGGAGATAAACTCAAGCGTTGCTTTTATTATCACGACTCTTCTGGCTCAGCTATACACGAGCACTCAATACTTCCTGTCTGTGATCGACTCATAATCTGCGCTTGGATCCATCGCGCCCTCTGCCGGCCCCTGACAATACCTCCATCCTTCTATTGTACTACTGCCGCCGGAGAAGCCCACGGAGATATAAATGGGTGAATGATCCCTTTATCTAGTAACTCCTGTATTTGTGCTTCAATTAACTGTTGCTTTTCAATGGAGACCTTATATGCATGCCGTCTTACCGGTACTTCATCAGTGGTAATGATGCGGTGTTTAACCAAGTCAGTATGACTTGAGTATGAATTTCCTGAGTACAAACAGTAGGCCAGTTTAACAACAGATTCTGCAACTCATCTTTTGTCTGTTGATCTGTGTCTGCTACTAAAGTAAGTTGAAGTATGTATTGACGAGTTTGACCATTGCAGGCAAGTGAGGAAATTGCAAGATAGAAGTGCATGGTAGGGTGGAAATTATGGTGAGGAAAAGGACATTTTAATTTCTCGCCTCTTTCCATCCCAGGGAGGCTATACTGAGCCTTATGAAAATCCAGCATCATTTCAGTCTTCGACAGAAAATCAATTCCCAATATGATTGGTACGGTCAAGTCTGCATCTCTCATTATATAGAAAGTCAGTTCTACCGAATGTTCCTGCACTTCACATTTCACGTTTCATGTTCCATTTCACTTTACCGATTGCAGTCTGTCCTTGTCCATCAGCCAACAAAAAGGATTGTTCTCCACTGGACTGATAGCATTCTTGATGACACATCTGTTCCCAACAGAATTCTTGTATCAGTGAGTTTAAGGTTTTATAATATTGTAAGACATTGTAATCTAATCAGTTCAGATTCCTGTGCCCTACAGACCCCTCACTGTGCTTCCTTACGCCTTTGGTGGTAACACCTTCTATATACTATACCCAGACAAGTATACATCCAAATGGCTCTTGTCTGCTAGAACCTTTTTGTGTTTGTCTCTCCCGGTCAATCGGGCCCATACCGGTAAGTGTATCAAGGTGCAGTGGACAAGCAAAGAGCAGGTTACTCAATCATTATTAAGTTAAACATCAAAGGAAAACATCAAACACCCAAAGAACCTCATAAATGGAGATTAAATTTTACAAGATAAATCAAGATTGTCTAGCTATAAATGTCTCTTGGTACTTATCATAGATGAAGGTAATATGCTGATGAAGATGATGATGATGAAAAGGCTTGAGTCGAAAAAGAGTACAAGAAGCAACCACTGTGTCCAAGTTCACCAGTTCATATAGGATCCCAAAAATAGATAAATCCAGCAGAAATCTCACTGCCGAGATATTTCCATATGTGCTCTGTCAATATACTAGTAGTTTAAAAATACCAACAAATGAAGCATTACATGAGAAGACTGCCATGATTCCTCCAAAACCAAACAAAAATCTCTCCTTCTACTATTACACCTGCCTATATCTAGAGGAGGCATCCTGATTAGAGCCCCTAGAGGATGGTAGTAGAACTACAACCCCACTCAAACCAAAAGTGACAGAACTATGGGCTGTTACACCTTTCTTTATAAAGCAAACAAAAAAAGAGAACCTCCTCTTATAGCAAAGTAGAAGCTTCCCAGTACTAGTGTGGCAATGTGATGGGCCCTCCTTATTGGTTTATCGGTAAGTGACTCATCACGCACGATAGCCTATCAGAATGGTTCTTGATTGTATTTAAGGCAGGAGTTATCTTACCTGGCGTATGCCACGACTAGGACCGCCCTTACGGTGTGCGCATGAGCAGAAGGTGTGTGGTATGTGTTTGTAGCTATGTGGCTAATGGAGAGATGGGCATGTACACTAACCTGCAATATGTCTTTTCCTTTAGTGTGCACCATGGCCAATTGATATCTGGTTGAGTCAGACTGTCCACTCTTTGTCAGGTAGGTGCACGCTTCTTACGTACTGTGTATTGTGGCATCGGGTAATGTTAACCGGCAGTTTGTTTACTGCTTAGCTGTGGAACTTGTTCTGCGCACGCGCCCTCGTGCATTACATTTTGTGAGCTGTGAGCAGCGGTACAACTCACGTGATAAAACGATTCATCCGGGTAAGTGAGTTTCGTTCTTTCTGGTTCATAGAAAAGATTCATTTTACTAATAGTTCTTTTCTTCTTGGTGCGATAAGGGTGTCTGATGCGGTGCCGGGTGAACCGTTCAAAGGTGGAAGTATCTGTCTTCCGCATTGATGGAGGACGGCGCTGCTGTTTTTCTCTTCCGGTTTTGTTGTGTTTCGCTTTCTCTTTTTTTCTTCTTTGTGGATCTGCTCCGGGTTATCGGTTATACTGTGCCTGTGGAGTGTGATCATGGATATCTTACTGTAGTACTGATTTGGAGCTGCCCTGCTACTACGGCGGTCTGCATCTGTAATCCTTACGGGTATTGTGTTGTGGTGTAGCTTTTGGAGAACTCTGAATTTGATATGACTGCTGCAGTGAGCACCTAGCTCGAAATTTCCTTATTTCTTTTTTTTTGGTTTAATTGTGTTTTTTTGTCTTTTTTTCTTATTTTCTGTTTTCTTGTGTTTGCTGAAAAGACTACACCACCGTGCCTCCTGGAAGAACTTAAGTTCACCTAAAATATCTTCCCCCACGCTTAGTGCTCCATTCACATGCAAAAGATTTAAGTCAACGACTGGATTTTCCAGCAGACCTCATTGTCCTTATGTCTTGAGAATGAAACTTACTGATCTTTTTTCTTATATAGTTAAGATTCTTAAATTCTCAAATGGTGGTTGTGGGATTCCATGGCACTGCGCAATTTGAATTGTGGCCTTTTGCAGGAAAAAGCATGCTTTCTTAGTATGGCTCACATACATGAGAAAAAAAAACAAGGCAGGGCAGACTATGCTGATCTCTCTGACATTCTTCAGTATGCAGAACAGCTACTAGAAAGGCCAAGGCTGAATGGCAGAATTAGAGCCCGTTGAAACTCACCTGGACGGGGCAAGGAATGAGATCAGCCATCTCCTGCGACAGCTGTTCCATATTAAAGAAGAGTTTGACAGCGTCAAAGAGGAACTCAAGCTTGCGTATGAATGGTGCCATGATCTTTCAAGGAAATGACGGGCACCCATCTCACCCCTGCTGAGAAGGACCAGGTCACCTGTTCTTGGACTGACACTTGGTGGAAGAAGTGATGGGGTGGGGCCGAAGCCCTTCAAAGAACCCTACCTCACAGCAAAACACAGGGAACCTGCTTCCTCCAGCCACAAAGCATCTCATGGCATGGGCCGCATGTGCCATGTAGCCAAGACATTCAGGCTCATCTATGAGATATTGATTTCCATCTGGAAATGAGACCCAACATCACTGACCAAGGTAGACTCAACATCCAGCCTTGAAGTGTGCAGCTTCCTAGACTGGCAGCTTGCTCACACGAAGATTGAGTACCATCTGCTTCGAGAAGCCCTCATCATAGAATTCTCTGACCCTAAGTCAGAACAAGGACTAGTGGCTGCCCTGGAAACAAGACAAGGTTGTCATGAACCTTTGCAAGCCTACTACAGCCAACTCAGATGAGCATACTTCGGCACTCACAATGAAACAGACATGGAAGAATATCTGAAATTTAAAACTCTCTTCCTAAGAAACCTCCATCCTCCAACCTCCATCAACTATCTCGGCATTCTCGCATGTGCACAAACCATGAATACTATAGCAAAAAGAAGATGTCTTCAGGAAAGGACGACAGCAGTTCTTGACTCCAACCCTCAGAGTCAGGGCTGGCTTTGGAGGGCCCAACGCCAAGACAAATGCCAAGCCATCACCCAAAGAGTGGAATGCATCCCCCATCCAACAGAGGAACCGCCACTCGGATGGATCGCATGGACAACAACCCTCATCCAGACATCATAGGAAGAAATCCTGGGGCCAGCACAGACCTCATGAAAGAAAGTGGAAGGGATTATGGAATTGGCCAAACTCAAAAGGAAAAAGCTTGTGGGTATCCAACGGAACCTGGAACAAACTCTCGAAGGTCCGAACAGGCCCTTTACATCGGAATGTCGCGTTGCAAACTTGGCCACTTTTTTTGTTGCTCGTGCTTCCGTACTTGCGGGCACTCTTCACCACCATTTTTTCACCACTGCACCCAGTGCAACCAAGCAACCGGTTCAATCCGCTCTCCAAGCACTCTTAACAAAACTTAGTGCCAGAACTCCAAAGTCTTCCAGCGAAGAAATCTTAAAAAAAAAGTTCCAGTGCATCACCATCGGTAATCAAGCAACCGAAGGGCTTCCCCAAAAGACGTCATCTCAAAAACAGCGCACCAACCAATTAGCCACGCGGTGATTCCCTTCGCTGGAGGCAAACTACTGGATGAGAACAAAACGTAGCGCAAGTAAACAAACAAAGCTTCATACCTTACTGAAAATTGATGCTCAATTTAAAACTAAACAGTAAGATTAAACCAAAGGATCTGCTATTGTGACTTTCTCAGATCAAGTAATATGCACTAGAAGAATTCACTCTCCATACTGTTTTTGTGTATATGTGTGTTTGTATGTATGTTCATGTGTGCATGTGTTTAAGAAGCGTAGTTTTATGTATCGTAGATTAGTCCAATAAATACTTTATGAAGAACTGTTGTCTTGGTCAAGTATTTTAAAGTCTAAACATTTGCCTAGATCTTACTTTTTTATTATTATCCTTGTTGGCTACATGATAAACAGAATTGGTAAGATACACTAAATCGTGCTAAACACTGGATGGATAGATGAAGTGTATGTTATAAATTTCAGTCAGTCAGTTTTCCTTAAAGATTTGATTCACCTCTCACCAAGAGCTGAAACCCTACAATTATTACACACTGATTTACTCTTACTGAGTTCAGTATGGACATAAATGGTGTTCTCAGAGGGTCTTTTGGATTCTTAAAATTCATATTAAAATCTCCAGCAATTAATGCTTTGTCTACAGAAACGACCAGGTTTGAGAGGAAATATGCAAATTCACAGAGAAATTCAGAGTACGGCCCTGGGGGTCTGTAAATGATAATTAGCAGGATCAATTGAGCAGACTTAATATTTGTAGCTACACTTGTGATGGTACTATAGAGAACTACAGGAATGCATTACATTTGTGTCCATGTTTTTGTACAATCATCAGTTATTATTGTAAATAACTGCGACACCATTTACTCTACCAATTAGCCGTGGCTAGTGTATATAGCTGTATCCAAGAGGCCCAGGCCATCAGAGAGGCGAAACTTGCACATGCCCAGAGTATTCACAATCACTTCAGGGATAGCAGCGACACACGGCGCATGTGGCAGGGTATACAAGCCATCACCAACTACAGGTCTTCATCACCTGCCTGTGACAGTGACGGCTCCCTTCCGAATGCGCTGAACAGCTTCTACGCACGGCTCGACATGCAGAACGGCGTGACGGCGAGGAAGACCACCCTTCCTCCGAACGACTAAGTGCTGTGTCTCACCATGGCTGATGTGAGGAAAACTCTATGAAGAGTCAACCCACGTAAAGCTGCTGGACCAGACAACATCCCAGGCAGAATGCTCAGAGAATGTGCAGAACAGCTGGCAGATGTTCTCACCAACATCTTCAACATCTTTCTGAGCAGCACCATCGTTCCCACATGCTTCAAATCTTCCACCATCATCCCCGTGCCGAAGTAGTCTTCTGTGTCCTGTCTCAATGACTACCGCCCTGTTGCACTCACACCCATCATCATGAAGTGCTTCGAGCGGCTCATCATGACACACATCAAGACCCTGCTGCCTCCCTCACTGGACCCCCTGCAGTTTGCGTATCGTCCAAACCATTCGACGGACGATGCCATCTCCACCACACTCCACCTGGCACTGACACATCTCGAAAAGAAGGGACACCTACGTCAGAATGCTGTACATAGATTTCAGTTCAGCATTCAATACAATCATCCCCCAACACCTGATTGCAACCGTGGTGGGTCTCATCAGCAAGAACGACGAGTCAGCATTCAGAGAGGATGTGCAGAGGCTAACTGACTGGTGTAAAGACAACAACCTGTCTCTGAACATCGATAAGACAAAAGAGATAGTTGTTGACTTCAGGAGGACATGGAGCGATCACTCTCCACTTAGCATTGACGACTCTTCTGTGGAGATTGTCAAGAGTAAAAAATTCCTGAGTGTCCACCTGGAGGAGAACCTCACCTGGTCCCTCAACACTAGCTCTTTGCACAAGAAAGCCCAACAACGTCTTTTCTTCTTGAGAAGGCTGAGAAAGGCACAGCTTCCACCACCAATCCTCACCACCTTCTATAGAGGAACTATTGAGAGCCTCCAGCTGCATCACTGTCTGGTTTGGAAATTGCACCATATCAGACCACAAGACCTTACAGCAGATAGTGAGGCCAGCTGAGAAGATCGTCAGGGCCTCTCTTCCCACTACTGAGGACATATACATAACACGCTCCATCCACAAAGCCACCAGCATTGTGGCTGACCGGACACACCCATCACACACACTCTTCACCCTTCTGCCATCTGGAAAAAGGTACCGAAGCATTCGGGCATTCACATCCAGACTATGTAACAGTTTTTACCCACAAGCCATCCGTCTGCTCAACACAAAGGGACTGGACTGCTAAACAAACACACACACACACACACACACACACACACACACACACACACACAAATCATTAAGACGAACTAAATAACATCTGGATTGAAATGATAAACACACATGCACAATCACACTGATGTACATTCCATCTCAATTTGTTCATACCTACCTACCTGTGCTGCTCTTCGCAATTTTTGCACAATATTTATTTCACTGCTATTTGCACACTATATTCTTGTCACAATGTCAATTGTTTACTGCTGCTCTTTCCACTACCTCAAACTCATACTTCATCAAAAAAAGTACTGTTATGTGTTACATTGTTGTTTCTGTCATGTAGCTCTTTGTTTGCACATTTGCACGTGCACTTTGTCTATTGTGTATTTTTTGTATAGAATTTGATAGTTTTTTTAGGTTAACTTAAAAATGTAAAAATTTGTGTTGTAAATTTATGTTGTTGCATATATGTAGCACCTTGGGGAACGTTGTTTCGTTTCACTGTGTACTAACTGTATATGGTTGGAATGACAATAAAAGCCTACTTGACTTGACTTGACTAGCTTCATGTAAAGCTACATACTCATTCTGTTTAATCGAGGTTTCTGTTAAACACAGTATATCAAACTCCTGATCTGTGATCGTTTAATTAACAATAAATGCTTTAAATGTAAGAGATCTAACATTTAATAGTCATAGCTTCAGATCAGAGGTTCTGGCTGTGTATTCACTCACTCACTCTCACTCATCTTCTATACCACTTTATCCTGTATTCAGGGTCATGGGGGCCTGGAGCCTATCCCAGGAGACTTAGGGCACATGGCAGGTTACACACTGGACAGGGTGCCAATCCATCGCAGGGCACAGACACACACAAATTCACTCATTACGGGCAATTTGGGAATGCCAATTAGCCTAACCTACATGTCTTTGGACTGTGGGAGGAAACCGGAATACCCGGAGGAAACCCACCAAGCACGGGGAGAACATGCAAACTCCATGCACACAGAGATGGGAATCGAGCCTGGCCGGGGATTGAACCCAGACCCTGGTGGCGCAAGGCGATAGTGCTAACCACTACACCACCGCCCGCTGTGTATTCAGTGTGCTCTAAATTTGTGGTCTCTATATTAATGAAATTACTAAAACAGAATTTCTGGGTCTTTCTAAATTTTTTATTAGCTCTGGGAACAGACACAGTCTCAATATGGTGAACCCTGAGTGACGACTTAGATTAGTCTGTCTGCTCCCAAACTTTCCACTACAGAAATAATGCTGCTCTTACACTCTCTACCCCTCTCTAAAGTCTGGAAGTGCTCCTCTAATGTTAATATCTTCTCAGTTGGAGAGTCTGGAAGTGCTCCTCTAATGTTAATATCTTCTCAGTTGGAGAGCTAACTAATACAAACTTATCACAAATAACGTTACCGTTAACAATGGAGGAATAATGTCTAAACATCCTACACTCCACACACCAAACGATCTAAATATTAGCCTTTATAGGGTTTTGTTTAGAGATGGATTCTGCTTGAAGAAACTAAATAAATAAATAAAGGGAAAATAAATTGCAGTAGTATCAAAACATAAAAATGAATTATTATTATTTTGTATACACAGGAAAAAAATGGCATAATTTAAACGCTGACAAAAATGGGGAACTTTCGCGATAATGATACAAAAAACAGGAAGCTATATAAGGCAGCAGTGGTCTTCAAATGGACTAATGAAGTGGATTACTATTGAATTTGACTACTTTAAAATGATATCCAAGCATATTCAAATGTTCAACGCTACATTTTTACCTGTTTAAGGCCCTGCCTTCAGATGGTGGAATAGCATCGAACATAGTTTATTTGTGTAATATTAAACGGCTTAGCCATCTTGACAGTGAACTTCATCACCTTAATTTAATTTAGTAAACTTTAATCTATTTTAAGGTGGTTTAACAAAGGAAAACATTTGCCATTTAAAAGTCTGCCAAAATCCAGTCCGCACTGAGTTTATTTTTCACCCCCCCCCAAAAAAAAAAAATCGAATGCAAATTAACATTGCAAATTAGATCTTGCACATCTTTCATCATTGATGAAATACAGCCAGATAAATTTAAGTGTGCTGCTTTGATCTTCCTTTCATCTTCCTTGTTGCATCACAACACCCTTTTACATGTGACTGTAGTAATTTTATTGGCTTTAGACTTTAAGAACACCTTTGATCTATCCTTGTTTAATATATTTAACACTCCTTAAAGAAATATTTTTCAAAGCAAATGTAACTTTGATATAAAGTACATACAGGTAAATGACATTTAATCAAATCAACAGACTTAAGATTAATTAAACATCAACTCCATGTGTATAGCCATATTTTTCTATAGTTTAGCTTAAATACACCTACATGTGTTGGGGGGGTCATGTGAACTTTTTAGGACTTGTACTCATGTTTACAGTACCTACCAGTTATTCAAATTGCAAAATTGTGCGGCTTTTGTCCCTTCTACTCTGTATTCTTCTAATGTGGTAGATGTAAAGTAACCCTGACCAAAAAGCCATAAATAAATAAATAAATTAGATGTTTGGTTAGGTTTTAAAACTAAAAATTTCAAGGCTCGTTTTTTAAGTAAATAAACTGAAAAACGAACAGAATATACTAAAGCATCTATCATAGTTTTAACTATTAGGTTGGGATGATTTCTCTAGCAAGATAGCATTATAACTGTTATTGCTGACAGTACTGCATATATATAATAAACAAACAAACAAACAAACAAACAAACAAACAAATAAATAAATAAAGTAAAGGCTTAGTCAAAACCAAAGTTAAGGAAATGCAGTTCATGTTTTTGGGGAAAACGTCATCCTGGTAGAGACATTACATTGCTGGCTTGCCTTGTCCTACTGTGCATCCAGGTGTTATTTCTTCTCATGGCAACCAATTTACATGCACTACCTATGAATTAATATAAAATGTGATTCATCAGACTTGGCCATGTTCTTTCATTGATCCATTGTCAAGTTATGATTTTCTAGTGAATGCTTTTGGCAACAGACAGGGCCCAGTCTCCAGCTACATAGCCCCATACGCTGCAAGCTGTGATGCAGTTTGTGTTCTGACACCTTTCTATCATAACCAACAATAACTTTTTTTGGGATTGTGGGATTGGACCAGGTGAGCTACCATGTGCTCTATTAAATTGTACATCAGTGTACTTGTACACAGTCTTTCCTTATTCATTGAAAGGTTAAAGTACACTTCCCACATATTTTACTGAAAATTATGCAAAAAAATTTATAGTTAGGGCAAAATGTTTCATTTTATAGTTTAGTGTGTTATTCATATAGTTTCACACAAACAAGCAAAATTTTGAACACAAAGCAGAGAACTGTTCATTGTCTTTTATAAGGATGTTTTAAAAGACTTTTTTATGATTGTGTCATATTGGTGGATAATGTTTGTGGTTTATTGTTTTGTATTTTAGTTGTCTGGTCATTTTAAAAGTACAACATATTAAATTTGCACAGAAAAATTCTTCCATTTATTTTGGTAAGTTTTCCCAGTAAGATTTACTTTAAAAAGCAATTGTGCAAATTGTTACAAGGATGTTTTTTAGTAAATTTTTAAATTTTCAGAATACAGTATTAAAAAATTGATTAACTTTTAATAAATTATGGATTTATTTTTTTCTAGTTGCCTCAAGTCAGTTGGTTTCACATATAACATATATTTGTCTTCATTATAACCTAATGATTAACTTCTCATAATGTTAAAACAAGAATAGAACTGATGACTGGATTTTTGTTTGTTTAGTTGTTTTTTGTTTTTTGAAACCCATAATTTTTTTTTTCTTGTAATAAAGCAAAATTTACAAGTTAGAATTAATCTTTAAGGTAGTTGGCTGGATTTGGAATTTATTTATCTTTATGAAATAATTTCTCAAAATAATTAATTCAATAATTAAGTGAAACCAAAACTTTTGATAGTGCTGAATTTAGAACACTGTTATGAGAGTTGAAAATTAACTGTGTTTCTCTATATAATCCCCTGCTACATGAACACGCTAATTCTAATGTTTCACTAAGTTTTCTCAGTACAATGTAGCCATGAAAGGACATCGTGTTTCATGTCTAAAACCCTGGCCTCCCAGGAACTCCTTTCATGGCCCAAACATGTGTAAATGGCAATAACACCTAACAGAAGGTGTTTAGCACTACCACTACCACTACCACACACAAAATTGCATCAACTTCTGCAAGTTGGTGACATGTTATCTGTCCATTTTCAAGGATCAGATGTTTCATTGACTGAATGTTCACAGGAACTACTGCAATAGGCTCTGAGCCATCTATGTCAGGATCGTCATTCATGGACTCACAGCCTTCTTTAAAATGTTTCCACCACCCAAATTTTTTACTGAGACTAAGATTCTTATAACCACACTGTGCCTGATGTCTTCTGTAAAGGTCAATTGATTTTATGCTTTCATTCATGAGACATTTCATAACAAGTCCTGGTTCGACATACATGCCCTTCATACATAAATGTTATGATAGCCAGGTGACAATTATGTATTTTGTACTATTTACCCCACTGGCTTTGTGCCCCTGGCTCATAAGGAAACTTCTATGAGAAAGGAACATTTGAATAGCAAACTGATACTCCACCTTGGGTTAATTTAGATCATACAAAGATAAAAGCATCTTTGAAATTACATATGTTTTTTTTTTTTTTTAGCTCATTTGCTTTTAACTGCTTTTTAGAACTGGTAGGTTTTGATACGTAATCTTTTTAGTAAACTACTACTGATACTTCTGATAATTTATTGTTAAGTAGTCATAAATGTACAACTGAATGTATAAATGTACAAAACATGTACAACTACATGTTGAGTAACTGCTAGAGGTAAACCAACTTAAATCATCTCATACCTCTCTCTCTCTCTCTCTCTCTCTATCTATCTATATCTATATATATAACTTTATAACTTATCCTGCAATTCACACAAGCACACACACTCTCACACACAAGGGGCAATTTCTGCATCCTCCAAATGTCTTTGAATTATGGAAGGAATCAAACCAATAAGAGGAATCTGGGGTACCTGGTGAAAACCCACCAAACACAGAGAGAACATGCCAACTCTATGCATTCAGACCTATGGTAGGAATTGAACCCTCAACCTTGGAGGTGCGAGGCCATAGTGCTAACCAACATGCTGCCATAATTTTAAATATCATCTGATTAAAAAATAGAATAATAATTAATTAATTAATATAAAGACCAAAACATGTTGGAAGGTGATGCCCCATATTATGTGACACCATATCTTTCACACTTTTGATATTTGATATTGACAGGTCGTGAGGGTTATAGGTGTGTATTTTTAAGCTGTGGAAATGATTGATGCTGACTGTATAACCCAAGACAGTCACTTTGGATAAAAACTCCACATGTAGTTCTAAACAATGCACAGCTTGTCATGTGCATGATAATGCTTTAAATTAAGCAGTCAACACAAGCAATATTAACTTGCCGGCTAACATATGAGAAACTATATCACAGGCTAATGTGGACATCACCTGTTTTTCTAAAAGAATAATGATAGCTAAGCATAAGTAAAATGTCGATGATATTGTTTAGTATGTTGCATTTATAGGTTTGAAAAGCACCACTGGTGTTTGGTCTGATGTGGCATTACACTCCTGAAGAACAATTACCACCTCCTACAGTTGTATCAAGTACAAAAAAAGAAATGGTTATTATTATATTTTTATTATGTACACATTCTATGATATTACTTGTAGAGATATGAGATATTAATACAGTTAGATACTTGGTTTTGGATGATGGTTTTAGCCCCCCAAAATGTCTGTGCACATCCCCACTAAAGAGTGAATTTTGGCATGATTGTGTGAAGTATCAATTAAAAATGACCAGGCTAAAAGTGTTGAATTGGATGCTGTCTACCTTCACCCGGGCTGACCTATTACATTTATACTTTGCCTTTCAAATTTTTTTATCCCCCCCTCCTTCTTGGGATTCCTAGACCAGTACCAATTTTCCAATTTCCCTTTTATCCAGCAAAACTTAAATGTATTAATAATTTAATATACATACATTTATACACAAAATCATATAAAACGGCACTGATTTTTTGTGTAAAAAATATTAATAATATTATATTAATATTTTTCTGTACAATACATCAGTGTTTTGGAGTAGATTAATCTTAAGTGAAGATTCATTTCACTGCCAAAGGGCTAACGAGTTTAAACTAGTTCATAATATTTCTTAAACACCTTAGGGAGTAACGCACTGATTAACCTGAGGTAAAAAGGAGTTCCACCCCATCGAAGATACAGTATAAAACTCTGTGTAACCCCACAGACACTCATTCTGTTCCCACAGACTTTGCCTGCTGTGTGCATCTTCTTATCCTGCTTCTTGCCAACATGAGTTGTAGGGACAGAGGAAGAGGGAGAGGGAGGGGTCATGGTGATCGTGGACATAGTCCTCATTCCCCACATCGTGGACACAGTCCTCATTCCCCACATCGTGGACACAGTCCTCACAGGGGGCATTCTTGTGTAAGTACTGGTCAGCAATAATACATTATTTAAGTTTGTAAATGTATCTTTAAAGTGGCAAGTCATGCGACAATTACATTTTTGTATTCATTATTCAGCTATTACATTTCAAAGTAGCCACAGAAATATGAAGCATGAACTTTCATGCTTTCAACTAATCCTAATCGCTTCCATCTTCTTTTCTTCACTATGTGTAATTTCTATAGCATGTACACTTTTTCTACATTCTGTAGGACTGCCCTGCATATTCATATAAAGGCATTTGTTTTAGCTAGTAATGTGTAATTTTCTATTGTGGGCAGTTGTAACTATCTTGGAATCAAAGAAAAATTACTTATAATTTAAAATGAGATTTTTTTTTCTTTTTTCCATACACTAGGAGAAAAAAACTTTTCACTTTATGGAAGAATCTCAAATGAAATTAACGGGGGGCACATCCATCACCCAAGTGACCTTTCCACCTGTAAGTAAAAAAAATAAATAAAAATTTGCATTCATTATACAGCTATTAAATTTCAAAGTAGCCACAGAAATATGAAACATTAACTTTCAGTTATGTGAGAACTAATCCTTATCTCTTCCATCTTCTTTTCTATACTATGTGTAATTTCTTTAGCATGTACACTTTTTCTACATTCTGTAGGACTGCCCTGCATATTCATATAAAGGCATTTGTTTTAGTTAGTAATGTGTAATTTTCTATTGTGGTCAGGTGTAACTATCTTGGAATCAAGGAAAAATGACTAATAATTTAAAATGAGGAATTTTAAATTTTAACCCTAGGTCCTGAGAGCATCCATATTAATTTTCATGTCTTTTTTCCATACACCAGGAGAAAAAAACATTTCACTTTACGGAAGAATCTCAAATTAAATTAACAGGGGGCACATCCGTCACCCAAGTGACCATTCCACCTGAGGTTTCTAACCCGGTCATCCAGCCTGTGAGTAAAAACAAATAATTACATTAAAAAGATACAGTAAATACCACAATTGCATTAAATGCTAATTATTCATTTTATAATTCTTATGTCTTAATTATAATTTATTCATTGTGCTACAGACCATTCCTTATGTCGGACAACTACCAATAAAACTAGGAATGCGACTTCATGTCGTAGGACTGGTACCTCATCATGCCAAACAGTATGCTATCATTAATTTCTTGATGGGAGTCATATTAAATACACAATTAGTATAAAACACAATGCTTTTGTAATTACAAGTTCATAAGATAATGCCTTGGAAAAGCAACATAAAGAGAAACTAAAAAAGGGTTAGGTGACAGCAGATTAATTTTTAAATAAGGTTGTTACTGTGCTAAATCATGCAGTCTAAAGACATTGTTGTAATATGTATGCTTGTCCCTCACTTTAATATTTAATATTTAATATATAGTTGTTGAAACAGTAAATTTGTTAATTGTCTTATTTGGGTCATATCAGAAAGATGCCATTTTTGCCTTGAACCTGCATTAAGAATTGAATTTAGGAGATACAATTTGAATCAAAGTGGGTTGGATGTATACTGTAATACCAAATGTATGTAGATATTCTGACCATCATAGCCTACTGGGGTCTTTCTCACATTTTTGCCACAAAGATAGAAGCACACAATTGTCTACAATGTCTTTTTCTGCTGTTGCTGTTTAGAATTCTCTTTAGAGGCTCCAAACCTGTACCACAATTATGTGCTGCAAGTGAGGTCTCTGTAGTCATAGTTTCCCAAGGTTTGGGAGAGGAACTGTACATGACTTTCACTTCAATTTCATAGGACAATTATGGTATAAACTGCAATGCCAATCATGTACCATGCCTCCTGACCTGATATTGCTGTTTGACCTCACTAATGCTCTTAAAGCAAAACTAACAAATTTACAGAGTCATGCTCCAAAACCTAGTCAAAAATCTTCTCAGAAGAGTGAAGTTTAAGTATTTTAGCAAAAGGGAACTAAATTCGCAATTGGGTATTCGACAAGTATTTTACATAAAGTCAGGGATAGCAAAAACATAAGACACACATGCAAATCAGATAAATACTACATGAATGAATTTTAAAAATGTACCATTATTACATATGCAGCTGCTGCAGATGTAATTTATTTACTTTAAATAAGTTCTATTGATTTTGTTATTGTAAGTAACTTTTGGTTTTTCTACGCAGGTTTCAAATAAATTTCAAAACAGGATTAAAAGACAGTGATGATGTTGCTTTTCATTTTAACCCGCGGATTGGACAGTATGTATACATGAACATCTTTTTAAATGGGAAATGGCAGAAGGAAGAATTGGGTCCCGAAAAGCCCTTTGCACCAGGGACACCCTTTAAATTACTGTTTATCATCAATAGGGATTTCTATGAGGTCGGTTACTTAAAATAAATCACATATGTTTATTAAACAAAACTTTAATTAAATATTACTAATACTTAGGTAAAATATTAAAGCAAATGTAAAACTTTTCCACAGGTCCATGTAAATGGAGTGCTTCTGTACACATTCAAACACCGCATGGCTTTAGAAAGAGTTACTACACTTGGAATTGCAGGAGATGTTTCAATAATCTGGTTGGGTTTTGAAGTAAGTATACTAGTGATAATGACCTTTGTTCTATATGTAAATATAGTAAATAATACTGGGTGTGATCACTTACCCACAACCCTGTGTGGCAGCTTACTCTTAACTATCATATGCAAATTCTGACTATGTCTTGAGGCTAGTTAAACCTTGTACTGCAACTAAAGTATTAAAAAAATGGTTTATTGCCTCCTTTAATCAGTTTAAAATTTAATTTTGAGAATTTGCAACTAACAGAAGTATATTACATAAAAATATGAAGTTAATTTTCCTTTTACCTTTGGATTAATACTGAGAAAAAAAATATTGTTGACCATATTCATATAATTCTAATTAGTTAAAATGTGGATTAAGATGTGAGTACAGGTAAAAAGTGAATTAAAATAAATGTGATTAAAAACACATGAGACCACTTAACCTACCCCCACCCCCCTTTTAATAAGGATTCATGGCAAACAATCACAAGCACCTTTAACATCAGTGTCAGGTTTTAATTTCTTAAAAAGAATTTTTGATGTATTCATTTACTCACCAGAAATTGACAAGTCCAAGAAAAATGATACTGATGGGATGTGGAAGCTGGACGTTCATCCCATTGGAAATTTCATATCCGATCACCAACCCAGTAAGTAAAGTAACCTACAAAAGAGACATTATAATCACAGAAAAACAGAGCTCTCACAGAATGCTTTAAAATGTAGAAGAAATGTACAAAAAATGTATTTTAGTTTTAATGAATAATTAATTGTGCACAATGTCTGTTCTTCACAAGGCAATTCCACATGTTGGTGAAATACCAGGAGGAATACAACAAGATATGGCTATAGTTTTCCAAGGAACTGTTCCTGTAGATGCAAATAGGTACACTTCAAAAATATTTTAATAATTTTTTAAAATCACATTCAAGACAACTCCCAAAGTTATAAATCAGTGACAATTAAATTCTTAAAATTCTGCTTTCCGTTTTGTTCTTTCAATCATACTCTACAAAGATCATATCTATTTTAAAATAAATATTTCCAATGCTTTGCTTCTTTTCACAGGTTTGCAATTAATTTCATGACTGGGCCATCTGGAAAAAATGACATTGCTTTCCACTACAACCCTCGTATTGGTAATTGTACTGCTTTGAACAGCAAAAGAAATGGAAACTGGGAGAAACAGGAAAATGCATGTCATAAACCTTTCACCAGAGGAGGAGCCTTCATTATTCTAGTCGTCATCAATTCTGAGGGCTATGAGGTGTGATATTTTTTTCTAATAATTGTCAGACAATTGTTCTGAATGAATGAAGATTGTAATCAATAATTAAATATTCTTTTCCTTTCTTTGTATAGGTCTATGTGAATGGCATAAAACACTGCACATTCAAGCACCGCATTCCTCAAGAGAAAGTTTCTAATATTGTCATTGATGGAAATGTTTCCCTTCTTGTCTGGGGTTTGATTGATGTATGTTTAAACATTTGATTTAAAAAAGGGTTGAAATTGCTGTAGCTGCAAGTTGATTAAATTAATAGAAATACATTTCTAGAAAAGAAAATGTGATTTATAGGTTAATCCACTTAATAATTTCACTCCTGTTCACTATGAATTTCAATGACTTGCTTAATATATTCATTATTTCTCAGAGCTGGAGCACAACTGCATACTGTACAGAATTAAAGAAAGTCAAAAGCACACAGACCACAACCTCTACTATTGAGATTTCAAATCCAATCAGTAAGCCGGTAAATATAACAAGATTTAACATGTATAAAAAAGCGACAAAATGTCATCATGGACTTTTTAAATTGAAAGAAGTTACTCGTATTTATAAGAAAATTTTAAGTCTAATTTTTGCATGCTAGAAGAGTAGATCTTATATTTCATGATGGAATCCTGATTGTAATCATCATTTGTTCTGTGGTTTATATCTTAGAGAAGTTGTGTTTGTTTTCCATGATGGCATCCTGATTGTGGTCATCATTTGTTCTGTCTCCAGGCACTTCCTTATGTGGGCACAATTCAAGGAGGGTTAAAACCAGATACAGCTATATTCTTACAAGGGACTGTGCCTGCAGATGGAAAGAGGTAAGCTCCTAAGCCTACTTAAATAAACAACAAAACTAACCTATGTATTGACTACAGTTAAAAATAACAGCACAGAAGAAATGAGGAGATGAATTTAAATTGTATTCCAAAAGAACTGATCTGTCTTTGACATGATATTTGTGATGGTGTGTCTGTTCACAGCTTTGAAATTAATTTTAAAACTGGGCCAACTGAGAGTGATGACATTGCTTTCCACTACAACCCTCGTTTTGGTGATTGTACTGCCCTGGACAGCAAAAGAAATGGAAGCTGGGAGAAACAGGAAAAGGAATCTGATCAACCCTTCACCAAGGGAGGAGACTTCCAGATTTTTATTGCTGTCAAATCCGATGCCTATGACGTATGTGGTTTTATTTCTTCATTTATGCAATTTTAGTAATATTTAATATCTAATAATATTGTAGAAATCAGTCAACCTCAACTTCGAGATCAACAACCTCTCCTTTTGAGATTTCATATCCAATCACTAAGCCTGTAAGTATAACAGTATTTATCAGGTGCACAAAAGTCACAAGATGTCGAAACAAATGTTTTAAGTAAGTTAAGTAAATCATGATTCTAACTTTTACATCATAGAAAAGTTGTTTTTGTTGTCCATGATGGCATCCTGATTGTGGTCATCATTTGTTCTGTCTCCAGGCACTTCCCTATGTGGGCACAATTCAAGGAGGGTTAAAACCAGATGCAGCTATATTCTTACAAGGGACTGTGCCTGCAGATGGAAAGAGGTAAGCTCCTAAGCCTACTTAAATAAACAACAAAACTAACCTAGGTATTGACTACAGTTAAAATAACAGCACAGCAGAAATGAGGAGATGAATTTAAATTGTATTCCAAAAGAACTGATCTGTCTTTGACATGGATATTTCTGATGGTGTGTCTGTTCACAGCTTTGAAATTAATTTTAAAACTGGGCCAACTGAGAGTGATGACATTGCTTTCCACTACAACCCTCGCTTTGGTGATTGTACTGCCCTGGACAGCAAAAGAAATGGAAGCTGGGAGAAACAGGAAAAGGAATCTGATCAACCCTTCACCAAGGGAGGAGACTTCCAGATTTTCATTGCTGTCAAATCCGATGCCTATGACGTATGTGGTTTTATTTCTTCATTTTTGCATTTTTAATAATATTTAATATCTAATAATATTGTAGAAATCAGTCAATTGTCTAAGATAATCAATTGAACAATCAATCAATTTCTGCAGGTCTACGTGAATGGTTCCAAGCATTGCACGTTCAAGCACCGCTTTCCTCTAGACAAAGTTTCAACAATAAATTTCAAAGGAGATGTTTCCCTGTTCATATACGGCTTGATTCAGGTATGCCAAACAGATCTCACTTTCAGCTTTGAAGGTATAGTTAAAAAAAATTGCTATTCATGTTTAATTAAAAGTTGAAGCTTGCTTCTTGAAATGTTGAATTTCTCACCAGAAATGGACAAGTCCTTTTGTGTCCATCAAAGAGAAGAGAACTTTACTGATGGGAAGTGGAAGCACAAGCTTTATCCCATTAGAAGTTAGGGATCCAATCAGCAAGCCAGTGAGTAAAAAATCTTTAGACAATCAGTTTGCTCTAAGGCAATGGAGAAAATAGAAAGTGTTTGCTTAAATGACATAACAATTTTCATACTTGATTGTGTACATTGTCTGTTCTATTTCTAGGCGGTTCCATATACTGGTGAAATACCAGGCAGGGTAAAACCAGATATGGCTGTAGTTTTCCAAGGAACTGTTCCTGTAGATGCAACTAGGTACACTTCAAAAATCACTTTCAAGAAGAGATATAGAAAACATTTAAGACATTTCCCAAAGTTATCAATCAGGAAGAGTTGAATTCTAAGAATTCTGTTTTACTTTCTTTCTCATTTCTTTCAATTGGACTCCACCAATATATTTGCAATGCTTTGCTATTTTTCACAGCTTTGACATTAATTTCATGACTGGACCATCAGAAAAGGATGACATTGCTTTCCACTACAACCCTCGCATTGGTGATTGTACTGCGCTGAACAGCAAAAGAAATGGAAGCTGGGAGACACAGGAAAATGCATGTCATAACCCCTTCACGAGAGGAGGATCCTTCATAATTCTTGTAGTCATCAATTCTGAGGGCTATCAGGTAATTTTTTCCAATAATTGACAGAACATTCACGTGGAAGAAGTAAGATTGTAATCTATAATCATGTTGTCTTGATCTTTTTCCTCTAGGTCTATGTGAATGGCATAAAACACTGTACATTCCCACACCGCCTTCCCCTAGAGAAAGTTTCCAATATTAACATTCGTGGAAATGTTTTCCCTCTCGTCTGGGGTTTGATTGATGTATGTTTACAAGTCTTTTGGTAAAGTTACTGTAGCTACAAAAATTACTTTAATATATACTATTAATTAATATACGCTAAATTGATACGTTCATTATTTATCAGAGCTGGAGCACAACTCCATCTTCTCCAGAACTGAAGAAAATCACAAGCACATGGACCTCAACTTCGAAATCAACAACCTCTCCTTTTGAGATTTCAAATCCAATCAGTAAGCCTGTAAGTATCACAGTATTTATCATTTGTAGAAAAGTCTCATTTCAACACAAACTTTTTAAATTCAAGTAAATCTTAATTCTAACTTTTACATCTTAGAACAGTTATTTTTACTTTCTATAATATCATTTGTTCTGTCTTGTGATTATCATTTGTTCTGTCTCCAGGCACTTCCCTATGTGGGCACAATTGAAGGCGGGTTAAAACCAGACATGGCTATATTCTTACAAGGGACTGTGCCGGCAGATGGAAAGAGGTAAGCTCCTAAAGCTATTCCAATAAGCAAACTATATACCATATATACTTACTAAACTTAAAAATAATAGCACATTAGTATTAAAGAAATAATTTCGAAGTATATTCCACATCTACTTGTTTCTTTTTTCACAGCTTTGAAATTAATTTCAAAACTGGGCCATCTGAGAGTGATGACATTGCTTTTCAATACAACCCTCGCTTTGGTGATTGTACTGCCCTGAACAGCAAAAGAAATGGAAGCTGGGAGACACAGGAAAAGGCATCTGATCAACCCTTCACCAAGGGAGGAGTCTTCCAGATTTTAATTGCTGTCAAATCTGATACCTATGAGGTATTTGTTTTATTTTTATTTATTTATTTGCATATATAATATCTAGAGAAATCGTAGAAATCAGGCAATTGTGTAATACAATCAATTGAACAATCAGTGAATTTCTGCAGGTCTACGTGAATGGTTCCAAACATTGCACTTTCAAGTACCGAATTCCTCTGGAGAAAGTTTCAACATTAAATTTCCAAGGAGATGTTTCCCTTCTAATATATGGTTTGATTCACGTATGTGAAACAGTTCTCAATTTCTGCTTTTAACATTTGGTTTGAGTTGACCTTTTTTTTTTTTAAGTTGTTCCTTCATACTTATTTCTTCAATTTTTCAATTCATCACCAGAAATGGACATTTCCTTCTGTTTCCATCAAAGAGAAGAAATCTTTAATACTGGAAAGTGGAAGCACAACACCCATCCCATTAGAGATTAGTGATTCAATCAGCAACCCAGTGAGTAAAATAAACACCTAGTTTGACAATAGACAAACTGTATAACAATAGAGAATATTTAATTATGCTTTTTTCATGAAACACTGTTTTATACACAGTCAATACTATATTGCACTCATTGACTGTTCTATTTCTAGACACTTCCATATGTTGGTCAAATCCCAGAGGGTAATAAACAAGATATGGCTGTAGTTTTCCAAGGAACAGTTCCTGTAGATGCAACTGGGTACACTTCAAAATTATCAGATTTTTAAAAGAAAATATTTACACTTAAAAAACTACTTGAGTAACAACAAGCACACTAAAATTTACAATACTGTTTTTTTTTTCTTTCAATTGTAATGCACAAAGGCTTCCACTTTTTTATTAACATACTTTCCAATGATTTTTCTTTTTTTTTCACAGATTTGTAATTAATTTTAAATCTGGGCCATCTGATAGTGATGACATTGCTTTCCACTATAACCCTCGCATTGGTGATTGTACTGCTCTAAACAGCAAAAGAAATGGAAGCTGGGAGACACAGGAAAATGCATGTCATAACCCCTTCACCAGAGGAGGAGCCTTCATTATTATAATAGTCATCAACCTTGAGGGCTATGAGGTGTGGCTTTTCATTCTCTAGTAATTGAAAGAGAATTCTTATAATTAAACAATTATCATAATCAATAATCAAGATTGTTATATTATTTGTTTTTTTTTTCATGTAGGTCTTTGTGAATGGCCTAAAACACTGCACATTCAAGCACCGCACTCCTCTAGAGAAAGTTTCCACAATTAACATTCATGGAAATGTTTCCCTTCTCGTCTTTGGTTTTATTAATGTATGTTTACCATATTATTGTTATTATTGTGTAGATGCTGTCTGGTTACTACAAGAAATAAAAAGTTTAACAACTTTAATTCACTTACCCTCTTACTTCCTTGCTCAATTCCTGTTAAGTCTCCATTTCAATAGCATGTTTTATATCTTTTTCCTCCTCAGAGCTGGAGTATGACTCCATCTTTCATGGAACTACAAAAAATTACAAGTACACAAATCTCAACCTCAAGTTCAACATCCTTGCCTTTAGAGATTTCAAATCCAATTATTAACCCCGTAAGAAACCTATATTCAAACAAGTTTGCTCTAGGGATATATCAGAACTATTTTAGTTTACTATTATATTTTCATCGAATTTCATCATTTCAGATTGTTCACTTAACCTGTTTTGTTACCAGGCACTTCCTGCTACATGCAAAATCCCAGGAGGAGTACAGCATGACAGTGCTGTATTCTTTCAAGGCACTGTTCCTGCAGATGCGAAAGGGTATGGTGTAGAACCCATAGAATTCACTCATGGATATCATCAAATATTCTGTCTTGATTATTTATGCTCTTATTTCCCTCATTTATCCTTGTGTTGCCATTTAATGTTAAAATTAACATAATTGCAAATTTTTAATGTTACATTTACACAGTTTGTCTTTCATAATTAATTTATTTGCTAATTTGAAGATGCAAAACACTTTTATTCAACACATATTAAAACATAATTAAAAACAAATAATTTACTACTTTCAGTACCAGCATTATGCTTAGGATTATGACTTGATAGAACACATGTTAGCAGAAATAACACCCACATGTTTTCTGGTATATTTTCATAATTTTGCATAATTGTTACATTGACAAACTTGTTAGTTTTACAAACTAACTACAAACTTCAATATCATAAATGAAGTGACGAATTATCACAATTAATTCCATGTAACTGAAGGTTGTCAGACTAGAAAACTTTGAAAAGTGCAAGTGGCAAATACTTATGCAAGGCTCTGAATACATACTACTATCTAAATATGATGAGCAAATACATGTTATATACATTTGTTTTTCTTCACAGATTTATAATAAATTTCAAAACTGGGGCATCTGAGGGTGATGACATTGCTTTTCAATACAACCCTCGCTTTGGTGAGTTTACTGCCCTAAACAGCTTCAGAAAAGGAAGCTGGGAGACAGAGGAAAAAGCACCCGATAAACCTTTCACCAAGGGAGCACCCTTCCAAATTATTATAAGCATCAACTCGGAGAGTTATGAGGTATTGTTATCATTATGAGTAATAATAATAATAATAATAATAATAATAATAATATAATCGCAAAACATTGTTGTAATTGGCATAAAACTGTTGATAAAATCAATTATATATCCTTTCCACAGGTTTATGTGAATGGTTTAAAACATTGCACATTCAATCACCGCATTCCATCAGAGAAAGTTTCAACACTTGACATTCGTGGAGACATTTCCCAACTCATGTGTGGTTTTATTCAGGTGTGTTTAACAGTTTTGTACATTAAGTGACATACGTGTGCATTAATGGTGTTCGTTGCCTTATCTTTTTTCAGTTGAAGGTGTATGTAAAGAATGTGCTAAATATTTTTCATATTTTATATTGTTTTCAGGGTTGGAGTACTTCTACATTTTTTTCTCAACTTCAGCAAACTACAGTCATACAGAGTTCAACAATAATGACAGAATCAGGACCTGTAGAGATTTCACACCCAGTTATCAACCCAGTAAGTTAAACAGTATATAAGATGAACAATATAGCTCCAACATATTTCCCTTGTCTAATACATGCTTTCTCTCCAGACACTTCCCCATCTAGACAAAATACCAGGGGGAATTAAACAAGACATGGCTTTATTCTTTCAAGGGTCTATCCCTCCAGATGGCAAAGGGTAAGCTTTGGGGCCCCAATGAATGAAAATATATTGTAGAAAAGGCCTAACTTTATGACCAAACAGTGCCACCCTTTGGACACACTAAGTTACTCTGCTTAGAATTGCTGTAATCCAATTGGTTAAAAGCAGGACACGCCCAGACACATAACAAAGCGGCCAACTTCCTAGATGGTTCTGTAGCAATCTGTGCGCTGTTCTGTTCCCAATTTCAGTCTACTTTATCATACTGTGTGCGTAAATTCTGAAGAAAGTAACTCAATATTGTTTCATATGTTTGTTGCTTAATTTCTGTAAGGTTATTTTAGGTTAAGGTTAAATTATTGTAAGGTTATACTACAGTGCTTGTTATTGGATGTTGTTCATTGCTGTGATGTAATTAGTAAGTATGTCACAAATACACGTGATACAGGACAGCTTAGATACAACAATTAAAAGAATATAAGGCAATGTTCAGTTTGTTTACCTAACAGTTAATCTAAAGTGGATATATTAATACATAGAAATCTGACGTGATTTATATCTGCCTGCTTCATAAATCTGACCTTATCCATACTATTTAAACATTACTGTTACTGCTCTGAAGTGCACAGTTTGTAATCTCCGTATATTCATTCTTTGATGCTATTGTTCATTGTAGAAACCACACACACCTGAATGTATGATTACAGTAAAGCTTCTTAATGGACATGGACCGTGTGATTTATTCAATACAATCTGTAGCGGGTGCCACCGAGATTAATAATTGAACCGCCACATTCATACATATATAGTAGAAATAACAATGTATATGTACAACATCCAAAATAGTACGAAGAGTAACCATTAAAGTAGTGAAGACATGTTTTTACTTTGCCTTACCCACTCTATTTTAGAACACTTCACAATGTACAATTTGGAAACAGATATTTAAGCATGTTTGTTTTTCTTCACAGATTTATAATAAATTTTAAAACTGGGCCAGCTGCTGGTGATGATATTGCTTTTCATTACAACCTTAAAATTGGTGAGGGCACTGCCCTGAACAGCTTCAAAAATGGAAAGTGGGAGATGCAAGAAAATACATCTGATGAACCGTTTGCAAGGGGAGGAGTCTTCCAAATTATTTTCGTCATCAACTCTGATGGTTATGAGGTATGTTTTTTATGATGTTTATCAGAAATTCATTTGTATAAAAAAAAAACAATAACTTATTTTTCCTTCTCTTTTGCAGGTCTATGTGAATGGCTTAAGGCATTGTCTGTTTAAGCACCGCACATCTTTAGAGAAAGTTTCCACACTTGACATCAGCGGAGATGCTTTGATCTCCATATGTGGTTATATTTATGTATGTAAACAGTATATTTTTGCCCACTAAGCTACTACTACTGATATTACTTCGTCCTGATTCTTTTTTTAAATAAATGCTTACTAGATTTTTTTCTTATCAGAACTGGAGTGCTTCTGCCATCTTTTCAGAAATAAATAAAATCCAAAGCTCACAGAGCTCAACGTCAACATCTATGACTCTAGAGATTTCACAACCAATCACCAACCCTGTAAGTAAAACAAAAAGAAATGTTCAGACACAAAACTGAAATGATATTTGAAACTAATTTCTGCATTCAAATATGTGAAAACCTGCTCTTATATTCCATCCATAATAGGTGGTTCCCTATGTAGGAAAAATCCCAATAGTGGTAAAGCAAGACAAGGCTGTATTTTTTCAAGGAAATGTTCTTGAAAATGCCAATGAGTATGCTCTCTGTCATCAGTCAGAAAACTTTTTGAACAATAAAACTCTGAATACATTTTAAAAGAATGTATTTTTTTCTGTACAGATTTCAAATAAATTTTAAAACAGGGCCATCTGATGGTGATGACATCGCTTTTCACTTCAGTCCTCACATTGGCAAATATACTGCCCTGAACTGCTTTAGAAATGGAACCTGGGAGAAAGAGGAAAATGCATCTGATCAACCTTTCACCAAGGGAGCACCCTTCCAAGTTATTGTTGCTTTTAAATCAGAGGGTTATGAGGTGTGTTTCTTAATTTAGACACCATTAATAACAAAATAAATGTATGATTTTTAAAAGTCATTTAAAAGCATTTAAAATATTTTATATTATTATTATTTTTTTATTATAGGTTTATTCAAATGGCATGAAACACTGCACATTTAAACATCATATTGGTTTAGAGAAAGTTTCTACAATTGAAGTTCATGGAGAAATTACACTCCAGCTCATTGGTTTTGTTGAGGTACGTAAAACACTTTCATTTTGCATTTTCAAAATGTTTGAACTAGCAACACTAGTGAACTTTCTATTTTTCTTTCCTTCAGAACTGGAGTAGTCCATAAATTAAAATGAGTTAACCTATGAATATGGGGAAGAAGTTCAAGAGGCTAAAGAAAGACAATGAAGTTTTGCAGCAGTTTTGTTTGTTTTTTTTGTTTGTTTTTTTACCTGTGTTCCAATTTCAAAATATTCTACTTATTTTTTTTTATTTTATTTTTTTTTTTTTGCCTGTAATGCTACCATCTTCTTATCCTTATGATTTGTGCAAGCATTACAGCTAGGAGCCTGCTTGACTTATGGGAACTTACTGGGAATTATATTCACCAATTTGATCTATGAAAAGCTAACATCTTAACCTGCACTGCCTAATCCTACTACCATTGGTCTCTTAATGAAATAAAATAAATGTGAATATTTTTTTGTGAAATCATACAATGTTTTCACATGGGCAAACAATAATTAGTTATTTACAATGTATGTAACAGGTTTTCAATGTTTGTATATGAGATATCAGGGATAAAAAGGCTAAGGTTTTTATTTACATTCCAAAGGTTTTATGATTTCTTTATCTTTTTTGAATAGATGCTGTAAGGCCTGCTTGAATACTTCCTCCATAAGTCATTTGAGTGAAATTAACTTTTATTTGTCTATGCAAAAATGCAGAATGAAGAGATAAGGCCGTCCAGAAGTTATAAACTTCTGGGCTGATTTTTGTTGAAAGGTAGCTTGTCAGTTTAACAATTTACACTGGAAAGGCTTTAAGATGTTCAAGCTTGCATTATGATTGGGGAATTTTAGGAATTAAATGGATCTTTCTCATACTGATTGTGTGTGTTAAGTGGTTAATTGCCGGTTAGTTAAAGAGTACCTTTTGGGCTAGTATATGTCAGGTCTTTTTTTCTTTGTGTGTTAATTGTCAATAAACAAACTGGGATACAAATGTTCATCTCCTGGATTTCCTTTTCTCCAAAGTTCAGTGCATACAGTACAGACCAAAAGTTTGGACACAACTTCTCATTCAAAGAGTTCCCTTTCAAAAGCTACACTCGATGCTGTGTGAAAACGCTATGGGAATATCTCTTTGTTTCCGGTTGTGAAGCCTGTGTATGTCAAAACCGCTGAATACTTCGGCTTATAACCTCTGCCAGGCATGACATCACCGAATAAGGTGCACCTGCAGGTTATAAATAGGAGTGAACCGGAAACATCCTCAGATCTTTTTGTCTTCAGGACCGCTTTGTGTTTACGTTTGTGTGTGCAACAGAATCACGGTAGGAAAGAAAACTTTACTTACCGATAATGGCAAGAGTTGGTTGAGAGATGCATGCCTCCATGTGATTTTCTTTCGGAGGGCGATCTCCACGACTTTTCTTGAGTGATTGGGTTTCAAGAAAAGTGCAAGCATTGTGATCTCCCTATTAAGGCACTTCGCGCACGGCTCGCTTTCTTTAAAGAGAAACCGTGATCCACGGCGCATTCCTGTGGCTCGCGTGCGTATGAGATGGGAATTCCCCCTTTCTCTCTTGTGCTCTCACCGGATCAGGAAGTGTTTAGCGTCCGTGTTTAGCGTCCGGCGCTTCTTGTGAGCGGGGGAAAGAGACTTCCTCACTTGCTTCCATGGAGATAGCGTGCCGATCGGGCAGACGCGCATGAGATGGAATTCCCCCCTTTCTGTCGCACTGTCCCCGGATCAGGAAGTTTTAGTGTCCGCTTCTCAAGCGTACTCCGGCGCTTTTTGTGAAGGGGCAGAATAGATTTCCTCTCTTGCTGCAAAATAAATAAATAAATAAATAAAAGAAAAAAATTAAAAATAAAAGAAAAAAATCCCCAAGCGCTCAAAGTTAGATGACAGGTTTCTGTCGGGTTGCCAGGGGAGGGGCCCCAACGAGGGATCCCCCCCCCCTCGCTTTTTTGGCGACCTCCATGATGAGTTAACTCTTTCATGGAATAAGCCTGATTCATCCCCTGTTTTATGATGATACCCCAGATTGAAGAGACGCTTGCAAGCTATCTCTCTCCTGAGAGCTCATCCTCCCTGAAAAAGCCCGCATTGCCCACCAAGCCATGTAGACTAACATCTTTGTTGGTGGGGAAAGCTTCTCAGGCAGCGGGTCAGGCTGGTGCTGCCCTGCACACCATTGCAGTTTTGCAGGCATACCAAGCTCACCTGCTAAGAGTTCTGAGCACTGGTCTATTGATCTACAGATTTATTTCTCTGTGCCACTAAGCAGACGACCCATGCTATCGGCCGTTCTATGGCTGCCGCGGTCGCCACGGAGAGACATCTGTGATTTAATCTCACGGGCAGCAAGGTCAGGGAGGTTTTCCTCCTTGATGCCCCCCCCCTCGGCTTCCGGCTTCCGGCTGTAAACACAGCTGCCACTAGGTTCGGGAGGCGAAACTCTACGAGCAGACCTCTGTGAGGTTTCTCCCCTGCTGTGCTCAGGAGTCAGGACTGTTGGTTTTTACATCTTCTTGGGCTGAACATCGAAATGTTGAAAGCCAAAGTGATTGTTTCTCAAATTCAATCAGAGGTTTGGTTTGTGACGGTCAACCTGAATGACGCATATTTTTATATAGAAATATTGCCACAACACAGGAGGTTCCTGAGGTTTGCTTTCGGGGGCAAAGCTTACCAGTATCGGATCTTTCTATCTGGCCTAGCCCTGTCACCCCGCACATATAAAATGCACGGATGCAGCTCTGGCTCTATGATTCCAGGGCATCTGTATTCTGAATTGTATAGACAACTGGCTGATCCTAGCTCAGTCTTCATAGCTAGCGCTTTGACATCGGGATGTCATCCTAGCTCATCTCCATTCTTTAGGATTGAGACTCAATGCCATGAAAGGCATTCTCTTTCCTAGTGCCTCCATGGCAAATAAAGAGCTGCTCTGACTTACGCCACTGGCTAGTGCGGTGAATGTAAATCCGAAGAGCACATACTGGACACAGTAAGTGAAGTCTTTCCTGCTCCGGAGCTGTGAAAGGCGGAGGACAGAAGGCTTCAAGAATGACTGTGTGCATGGTCGAGAATGGAACCTTGGGAAAATAGCTCGGGTGAGGATGCAGAATAGCTTTGATTAGCCCAGGGGCAAAGTCTAGGCAGGATGGGGAGACTATCAGAGCCTACAGATCACCAATCCTTTTCAAAGAAGTAATAGCCATAAGAGAAACCTTCTTAAGAGACAGAAGCCTGACAGGCGCTGAGTCTAGTGGTTCGAAAGGGGTGTCAGCCAGGCCTTCGAATACGATAGCTAAGTCTCATGCAGGGACCGTCGCTCTAGTGGGCGGCCTCAACCGTTTAGCTCCACGAATAAAACGGGCAGTTAAATGTTGCTTTTCCACAGGAACCCCATCGGTCAGAGCGTGCCGAAATAGCGGCTATGTATGTTCTGAGAGTACTAGGGCATAAGCCATAGGACAACTTTTCTTGCAGAAACTCCAGCACTGAAGCAATCTGGCAGTGGACTGGGTCTACATGTCTTACCATGCACCAACTTTCAAATACACTCCATTTGAGGGCATAAGTTCTTCTAGTGAAGGAAGCCCTGGCACTTGAAATGGTTTCAATTACTGGCTGGTTTCAATTACTGGCTGGAAGACCAGCATGTCTTAGTTGGTCCCCTTCAGGGGCCAAACGTGAAGGTTCCAGAGCTCGGGCTGGGGATGAAATATTGTCCCCTGCACCTGAGACAGAAGTTGTATTAGATCCGAGAACCACACTCTGGTTGGCCACTGGGGCGTTATCGATAAGAGGTGCAAACCCTGTTGACGGACCCTCGCCAGGACTCCTGGGAGCAGAACTATCAGAGGAAACGCATAAAGGCGTAATCTGGGCCACGTGTGGGCCATGGCATCCAGACCCAGGGGAGCTGGAGGAGTCAGAGTAGTAAAGGGGGTGGAGTTTCCAGTCCCCATGTGTCACAGCTTGTCTGGATAGCAAGTCGGCTCCTACATTCATGTGCCCCGGAATGTAAATCGCTCTGAGGGACAGGAACTTGTCCTGTGCCCAAAGCAGAACCTGGTGCGCTAGCTTTTTCAAGCGGCATAAGCACAGTCAGTTTCTTTGTACAAGACTACCACAGTGTTGTCCACCCGCACTAGGACATGGTAGCCTCTCAACTGCTGGAGGAAGTGTTTCAGGGCCAGAAACAGAGCCATCATTTCGAGGCAATTGCTGTGCCATGCGAGAAGATGACCTCTCTAGCTCCCTTGTGCTGGATGGCCATTCAAGACCGCACCCCAGCCCGTGAAGGAAGCATCTGTCGTTAGCATCTTGCGACGACAAGACGGACCTAAAGTATGACGCAAAGTCAGAAACCGGGGTCTGAACCACATAGAAAGGGTACGAAGCCCCGGCGCGTAACCCTTATGAGCCTCTGGAGATTGGCCCTTGAGTGAAATCCTCTGGCTCTTAGCCACAACTGAAAATGCCCTCAGGTGCAGAAGGCCCAAAGGTATCACCGTGGACACGGCTGCCATGAGACCTTAAGATCTTTGAAAGTGATGTAGTCACTTTCTGGCCTAGCTTGATTTCCCCCAATTGTGTTGGAGGATTGGTTCGACACAAGTTGGGAACAGCTGTGCCCACCTTGTGATCGAATCCCATATGACACCCAAATATGTTGTCCGATTTCTGAGGCTGGTGACTCGGATGAACTTATCCTCCGCAGCAGAGGTGACTCTTGGTCATGTGAGCCAGTTTCTTTGTAGCGCTTGATGGTTTTTGTGGCTGCACTTGGGGACACTGTCAAAGTTTTCCCAGTTTTTCGGACTGATTGACCTTCATTTCTTAAAATAATGATGGCCACTCGTTTTTTTCTTCACTTAGCTGCTTTTTTCTTGCCATAATACAAATTCAACCTCTTTGAATGAGAAGGTGTGTCCAAACTTTTGGTCTGTACTGTATATACAGTTGACAAGAAAATATATTGTTCTATAGTGTTCTTAAAACATGTTTTTTTAAAATAAAAATAAATCATACATAATCTCTGTGGAATGGAAAAGAACACTAAAAAGTATTCTACTTTTAGAATACTTAAACTTCATAGGGATTGTGAAGGGTGAACCACCAAATGTTTATAAAGCCACATACCTTGTTCAAAACGTTCAGTGAAACAGCTTTTTATACATAATCATGCCATGTTTTCAATAATACAATCTAGGCTTTTAAGTCCATAAACGTTTTTGTTATACCTGCAGAAATCAAGTAATTTTATTTCTACAGTACATGTAACACAACACCATTTGACCCAAAGTGCTTTCCAGTAGAATCGCTGAATGTACGCATACATACAGTAAAATCCTTTTCAAACTACTGCTTGCTCCATGGCAGTTCCATTTACAATCTGTGATTGGTCCTTGGCTGATTAATATCATATTAATCATTCAATCATAGTAATAAGTTAATTAATCATATTTTCAGGATTAAATCAAGCTTGTCATCTTGGAGATATATACAGAGTGATGTGTCTGAGAACCATACTGTATGCTTTAATGGTCCAACCTTTCATGCATATAAAACACCGTGCCACTTTAAGTTACTGCATTATCTACATATTTCCATCATTACATCAAGAATGTCATCTATCTTGCTCTGTCACTCTCAAGAACTTTAAAAAATAATAACATTAAAATTTTTAAATGTCAGATGGAAATATATTTTTATGTAATAGTTAATAAAGCTGCACTAGAATGTTTTACATAACAAAATAACTAAGTATAGCTATAGCTAAGTATGGACTATAGTAATGTCATACTTACTGTATGAGTTTTCTTTAACATAGCGTATTACAATGTATAGCGTGGACAAAGAGAACCTGTGGACTCAGTTCTGTTTTCAAAACAATATGTGAGGTTTGTTTATTCTCCATTTTCACAGTTTTTCTCCTATAGTTTGAAAATTGTATTTTCTTTGAAATAAGTTTAAAAGTCGCACATGAAATTAACATCAGTCACATTACATATGTAGCCACTCAAAACTACCTGGGTCGGGCAACTGGCATGTGAATGGCATGTGGCTGATGTGTGGCTGCCGTGATCCCCCCCCCCCTCCTGCCAGAAAGGCATGTCAAGATTTCACAGTAAACACGCCCGTTGAAGCCCCATTTATTCATTTACCGGGTGTCACCATTAGATGGCGCTTTGTTCTCAAGAACAGGTTAACAGAAGCCAGCAATTTAGCTGCTGAGTAGCAATCACGTGATTTAACCCGCCTCACCCCCCGCTGGACTAACGTTAGCAAACTGCAATAAGGAGATGAAGATGACAGTTTAATGGAATTTTCATTCAGGGTAAGTAGTAACTTTTTGAATGAAATTAGCTTGGCTAAGAGCCAGCAGCGTCCAGATGTGACTTTAGGTAACTTACTCATCTGTTTACCAAGTCCGGAGTTACAGCTTACTGTCAATGTCACAAACTCACAATATCACTCATTCAAATTCAAATTCAAATTTTATTTGTCACATACACAGTCATACACAGTACGATATGCAGTGAAATGCTTAGACAACTGCCCTGACCTTAAAAAAAGACTATTAATAGGAATAATATAAAAAGTTACTTGTCCAAGAGAGAATATCTATAGGAAATAAATATTAAAACAAAAGTAAATTTGAGAAATATATATAAGTAAATTTAACTAAGAAGAACAAATTTAACTAAGAAAGAATAAAATAAAAGATGCAAAAGCTTCTGAAATACTATTAACGTCACTATTACAGAGGCTGCACTACCCGAGAAACTGATTAATATACAGTTTTGTGAGTTCAGGGTATTTTTTATAAGAAGAGTGTCTGTGCCTTTTGAAAATGACTGAGAGAATCTGATTGAGTGTTCGCTGGATTTAGATAAATTCAGCAATGATTTATTTTTGGGTAAGAGTTAATCTGCAGGTTATTTCTGTGGCAGTATTTTACACACTCTGGTGGCATATGGGCTCATTAATGTTTTATTTTTTCATCAAAAACATATATTCTCTCAAGTTTATTTATCTCCGTCTTTAGTAAATTCTCTTGTTCTGTTTAACCAGAGTTCTGCAGTGGAGGATTGGCTCAGAGGGGGAGTAGGAGCATGAACAAGCTGAGTCCTTGAGGGCCTGGGTGACTGTGCAACAGCTTTAGGATGATGTTTAGTCAGGTATAGACATTGGGGGAACACAAACTTAAACTGTTCCATATTTGATAGTTTTTTTTAAAAATTAATACATTATTATGAAAAAAATCAGATAGAGACTGATAAATAGCTGGTGTTATCCAGGTATTTTACTGACCTTTAAGCAAAATACATGTTGTATTCACCGTTTTTTTTTTTTTGTTTGTTTGTTTTGGAAGAATAAAGTTTTTTTTATGTCATGTTTGTGTGTTTTAATTGTTGGGGTATTTTTAGGCCAAATTGTTTTGATAAATAAATAAATAAATAACTTTTTCTTGAATCAACTACATCAATTGAGCTAAAATAGGAGACAACTTTATTTTAAATAGTCAACAAGTTGGGCTATATATTATTATTATTATTATTATTATTATTATTATTATTATTATTGGTCATAGAAACAAATGAAAACAAACATATGTATCTATGCTATTTTGTACTTATGTGACCCATATTTTTTTTTCTCAGTATAAATAAATGCTTTGGGTTTTAAGAACTACATCAAAAGAACAAAGATAAACTTAGGAGTAGTGGAAGGTGAAAAACCCCAACAGAGAATGTACTGACTATTACATGGTACTAATTGCTCTGTGTTTTTGGGGGGATCTTTCAACTCATCGGCATGCAAATGTGTTTGTGTTAAAGCCAACTGATAAATGCAGGAGCACACACAGACATACCTCCCCATCCACAAACACATAGTCACCTGTGGCACTTTAACCGTTGTCTTGTAAATAGTTGATTAAACCTATGTGCAGAGCTGTTCAGAATCTGTCCTAAACACAAGTGTGTGTGTGCTTTAGGTTCCTAGGGGTGGATTCTTGAATTCAATCTGGAATCTGAATAAACAATAAGTTGGAAACATCCCTCCTTCTCCTTCACACGACTTGCTCATCAGGGACACTCTGAAAATTTTGATTCATACATATTTCCTCACACATTTCATTCTCATTTCTCTAATTGCCTTTTAGTTCTTTAAAGCTTATTTGCGATAGTAACCCCATACTTAGCTGAGTTATTTAAAACACGCTGGAGCAGCATTAATAACTACTACACACACAAAAAAAAAAAACTTCGGCTGACATTTAAATGTTTTTATATTATTATTTTGAAAGTATATGAGAGTGACAGAGCAAGGTGATATGTAATGATAAAAAAAATGTAGACAATGTAGTGGCACGATGTCTTATGCATGAAAGCTCTGACCATTAAAGCATAGTTAGTGACCAGTACTCTGTACTGTATATATCTCTAAGATGACAAGCTTGATTTAAACATGAATATATGTTGACAGTGCAAGAGCTGCAGTTAACTGAAGCAGTCACTGCACCACCTGCCAGGATTATACAACATTGCAACCATCTTATTAGAACAGCGCGTTTATGGGGCGGGGCTTTATTCCCTGCGTCATTGCAGGGGACCAAGTTCCATGCACGGACACTGCAAGGAATTATCACGGATAGTGCAAGGTTCTTTCACAGAAAAGCTGGCTGTTTGAAAGGGCTTCATCTGTACATTGTAATAGAAATTAATTGAAGATTCGGGCTTTGGTTTCAGAAGATAACGACTTTACTGTTTGATCAACAAAGTCGGGAGGTCTGCAGAACACACCATTACTCCCAACGGCTTCCCGCTTAAATACTGGTCCTGAACAATAGCAGCCAGCCTTCCCGCGCTGATATTACATTCAACACCTGGGTTTCATTGAGTTTCCCCATTCTAGGTGCCTCAATGTATAGATCAGATTTCCTAAACAGGCACATTCCAAGCGGCCTATATGGTCAGCTTCTCACACATATCTCTGATTATTTCAAACTGGGGTACCTTTTATTCCTTAAAAGTAAGTGAAGTCAAATAAAATCAAATAAGAATGACTTACTTATCTCCCCCCTCTGGGGCTTATAAGTTCCACATTAATTGTTTTATCTAGAGTGCAAATTCATTTGTTAATTTTCCTTACACTATCTGGTGATTAAATAAAATCACTGGACTTTTATCAATGACCAACCTATGCATTCGCACTCTAGTGGAGAATCGGCCAAACTTCTCCTTCCACATTTGACTAGAAAGGAGTAAAAGACTCAACCTCCATGACCTTATACCTTCTATAACACCATAACCATAACATGACATGTAATTAATACAGTGATTTTCTAGGGTTACACTAGCTGGATAAATCATATAACCTAAAATGGAACATGCATAACACAATACAATTTTAAAAGTGGATATAATTTTAAACAGCCTTGAAACATAAGAATCTTCAACCTAGATACTTTGTGCATTGTAGAGGGTAGCCTTTTGGGGAGAGGCCAGAGCAGTGCTTTCACCCAAGTCATGCCTCATCATTAATCATCTTCTTCGTCCTCGTCCGAGGTGCATGAATCCTCTTTTGATTCTTGTGAATCACAATCGGAGCTGTAAATGTCTTTATCATTGGTTAGGGGTGGTTTTTCATCTTGCCATTTTAACACCTCCATTTGTTGAACTGTAGCTTTTATCACCAAGGATTTTAATACAGGTAGTACACAACAGAACAACAATCCTCCTATTGCTATAGCAAAACTCAAGAACAAACCAAATTTAGGAAACAATGCTCCCTACGGTCCCAGTTTTAGGTTTAACCAGTCCCATATTTTATGATCTCTCCCAGCATTTTCAGTGACTTCACGTCTCAGATTTTTTGTTGATTCATGGCTTCAGTAAATGTTCCATCAGGTGCTGCATTATTAGGAATATATGTACAACATTGATCACCTAACAGGATGCACACACCTCCTTTTTCAGCCAATAACCAATTTAGTGCTAGCCTGTTTTCTCAAGGACTTCTGTTCATTGAAAAGAGTCAGTGTCCAGGTGCCACATCATCATACAATTACCTTAAAATCCCCCCATGCTGTAATTTCCTAATTTTCTTATTGAAGCATTCATACTCAAGTGTATAATCTATCTCATAATCAGAATGGAGCTCTATCTTTTTAGTCTCTATTCTTATGTCTAACTGCTGGCACCATTCTCCCCATTCGGGTGTATGGTAGTTATTGAAGTAATCTGGACTACTCAATATTGCTAAACATTCTGCTGGGCACATTGGTCTTCTGAAAACATGCAAATGACAAAAATGCTGAGTAAATTCTGCACAATGTCTAAAATCATATTGATTGGGTAATACTATAAATTTCCTTAATGGTGATGGGGTGCAACTAGTTAGGCAGCCCACTTATACCACTCATTACTTTGTGCTATGCTTAAGAGTTTCTCTTTTGTTTTCCTATCAGCAATTTTATTATTAGGTACTTTTTGACCAACATTTAACTGCTGTAAAGTTGATTCTTGGGAAGTCTGGTTGGAGCTGAGAAGGGGTGAGCTGACTACTGTTTGGTTTAATACCTGGAATATAATGATCATTAGGTATATTATTCACTTTATTTTCTCCATTTTCTGCTTTATTTCCTTTCACACAGATTGCAAGACCTTGTATATTATCACTGTTGGGTGGCGGGTCCTCTTCTTCTGCACTTTTTCCCTTACTTACTTTAGGGACTCTTGGGCAATGGTTTAAATGATACCATGTGGTTTTGCCTTCCACTTGGACCGCTGTTGGAGTGGCAGCTACAACTTTGTAGGGCCCCTCCCGCCTGGGTTCATGCCACTTCCTTCTGAACACTCGCAGATAGACCTGGTCTCCTGGAGTGATGGGCATGTTTTTCCTCCTCCGCCTCCTTGCTCTTTTCCTGTACATAGGAACCATGTGAATAGGCTGACACACACCATGTGAATAGGCTGAATCTGTAACAATATTTGTTATTAGTCCTTTGGCTAATTGGCATGTGAGAGCCTTCAGCTCGGCTAACTGAGCAGAACATGGTTGTGAACAGTGCTGAGATAGGACAGGTTCAAAGTCTTCTCTTCCTCCTTCCTTATTACTGAATACCCAGTATGACTCCCTAAATGGTTTCTAAAACTACAGTAGACCCATCAACAAAGTAAGTAACTTCCGCTTCAGATATTGGTTCAGATATTGGTAAGATCAGGCCGTAACCTAGTAAATGCCAATGCATTTGCCAAACAATTATGAGACACACCTTCATACGCTAAAGGAATTAATTCAGCTGGGTTAACCGTGTCACATCTTTTTATAGTAATGTCGGGATATGTGAGCAGTGAAGAATATGCTAGAATGCGAGCTTGAGTTAGAACAAATTTCCCTTGTTCTATCAATTCTACAACTTTATGATGTGTATAAATGGTTACTGGGTAACCCATAGTCAATGTAGATGCTTTGTCATATGCATAATGTACTGCTGCAAGTCCCTGCTGATAGCATGGTGGGTAACATTGTGCTACATTATCTAACTTAGTGCTGTAGTAATCTAGGGGCTGTTTTTTCCTACCACTGCAGGTTTCCTGCATCAATACAGCTGAGGCATATCCATCAGCTCGGTTAGCCACATACAAATAGAATGATTTGGTATAATCAGGTATACCTGAGGTGGGCACTGTTTGCATCTCTTTTTTGATGGATTCAAATGCTAACAGTGCATCTGTGTTCCATTTTAACTGAGCACTTAGATTTTGCAGTCCTTCAACTCTCATTACCTCCCTCAGTGGAGCTGTTTTTACTCCATACTCCTCAATTCAGTTAGCACTGAAGCCTGTTAAGCCTAAAAAGGTCATCAACTGTTTAACTGTTTGTGGCAAAGGTGCTTTACTTATGCCTTCTAATTGGGTAGGCACTATGGCTATCGTACCTTGTGAAATTAACCGCCTCAAATATTCAACTTGAGGCTTGCAGTATTGCAGTTTAGCTTTAGATACTTTATGACCTCCCTGTGCTAGCTTACTGAGTACTTTAATGGAATCTCTATGGCATGCTTCTAACGATGACATATTAAAGCATCATCCATGTACTGTAGCAAAATTCCTTCTATCATTAAATTAGCTAAATCAGCCTTCAAAACCTGATTAAATATATGTGGTGAGTGGCAGAACCCCTGTGGCATTCTATGGTAGGAATATTGTTTACCAGCATAAGTAAATGCAAACAAATAGCTACTCTCTTCTGCAACTGGAATACTGAAGAATGCTGAAAAAAGATCAATCACAGTGAAGTATTTGGCTTTTAACCCTAGGGACATTGGTTAGCAGTGTGTGTGGATTGGGAACATCTGCTGGATAATCCTCTGTTATACTATTAATTGCCTGTAAATCATGCACAAGACGCCATTTATTTTTACCTGGCTTGATCACAGGGAAAATTGGAGTATTACAGCAACTAGTTGTTTCTTCTAACACGGCTGCTTTTACAAGGCCTTCAATAGTGTTTTTATACCAGCTTCTGCCTCAGGCCGCAAAGGATATTTTCTTATTCTGGGCAGTTTTACATTTGGTTTGAGTTGTACTTGAATTGGGCTAGCTGATTTAATTAGGAATACGTCTGTATCATGCCGACACCATAATTCTGGTGGGACCTGACTCTCCATTTCCTTATATAGCTCATCCTCGACAGTCTCAACTACCTCAGATACTGATGCCATTTGTGTTTGTGACTTGTGGATAATAACAACTTCCTGAGGAATACCAATCAAGTTATTACCACACAATATTTTGATATAGTTTTTATCTGCAGAATGAAAAATCAACGGGTTTATACAATGTCACATGGGGAACAGAACCAGTTACATTGAACCACCTTTTTACAAAATCACACTCATCTATGCTGATAGCTGCTCCTTGTCGACCTATGATGATGTACTGTGTAATTAATTCAACCTTGTGCTCTTCTGTTTCTTCCTGCCATGTTTGTTCTAAATCAGAATCCTTAGTTGGGTCATACACCATTGTACAGTGAAAGTCTGAAGGTAATTGTGTTTCAGAAATCTGTGCTTTAATGAACTTTCCCCATTTATGGATTACTTGACTTACATCCCTTTCTAGCTGTCCTATCCAATATACATTTGCTTGTGGCTCAGTCATTACCATTTGATTTTTTATACCATTCATATCAACATACACCCCTTCTGGAGAACACCATATTTGCAATCCTAATTTACATAATGCATCTCTGCCCAACAAATTAACCGGTGCCTGACTTGAAACTAATACAGGTATAGTCACACTTTTATTGCTAGTTCACAGACTGACTGGAGCGGTCATAGGAATCAACTGCTTTCGTCCCGAGAATCCTAATGTCTTGGCAAATTTCCCAGACATGGGGAGATGAGAGGTATGACTTAAATTTAAAAATGTATAAATGGGTGTATTTTTACCGCCTACCTCAATGTGTAACATTGGTTCCTGTTCAGCATTAGTTGTTAAAATAGGTAATGAATGTACAGAGTTGGGTTCTCTGTTTCCTCCAACTGATCACCCTTTAATGCCTTTGGGTCAACTCTAGTTGGATACTCTGCATGCAAGGCCTGCCACACAGCAGGGCGGGAAGCATCAAAGACAGTTCCATCCATATGGTATGTATTTACAGCCTCACTCAAGTCAGACTCATGGAGGACTTCCTCCATCTTTCCTTCCCCCCAAATCTTTGCCAAAAGAGCTTTCAAATCCCCCACCGACAACAGCTTGCCTGAGGTCACCTCTTCTAAGACCTTAATCCATTTTCCTGCACCCCCCGTGAATGTTAGGGAGGCGGTTGACGAGTCCCTCAAGATCTTGAGTTGCCCATGGTACATATTGTCCCCATGCATCTTGAATTAAAATTGGGAATTGTGGAGCTAGGTTTCTAAGTCTCTCAGTGTTCCTTCCCTGTTTCCAACTGCCTATATTAAATGACTACTTCTCCTCGCCCCCATCCTCTCTGCTGTACAATGGCCTATGTCCAGTCCTTAATGTTGTATCTATCTGACTTTTTGATTGCCCTGGTGTTTTTGTGCTCCTGCCTATCCTCTCTCCACTTACTTGCACCCCTTCTTCTCCCTCTATCTTATCTTCCTTCCCATATAACTTTTTCACTCAATCTAACGGTGTGCTTTCCCCTCTCTTCATCCACCTCTCCTGTCTCTTTCCTGACTTCACCCACGGCTCTCTATAATCTGCATCAAGATCTACATGAACTTCCATTTGCATTTCACCCAAAACTTCAACCATTGCCTTAAGCATTGGGAATTGACCTTCTGTCTGCACATATGGGGGAGGTGTAACTAACGTTTCCCCTCTGGTAATCTCTGCCTCACTGTCTGACTTTTTAGACTTTTTCCTCACCAACTCCTCTCCTTCTTTTTTAAACAGAGCTAGGACCTCTCTCCTGCTGTCTTTTCAACTCTCTCTGGACCCGCTTTTTCTATCTAATTTTTTTTACCAAAGTTTCCATTTCCTCACACAATGGCACATCAAATGTCCCCTCCTTTGGCCATTTTGTAGTCATATCTTGTCATGCACACTCACTCCGCGACCGGCACGAGGACCCGGAAGTAAGACAGTCGCGCTTTCAGGAACGCATAAAAGGAAACAAGATGGCGCGTCACATCGCTCAGTCATTGAGTTCAATTCATGCCTTCGCCGATGCGTTACCGCTTCTCACGTGAGTACTCACCAATTCGGTTTGCTTCCTCGATTGAGTGTGTGTCGCTAGAACGCGGGTTTATTTGTGTAAATCCTTGCTCTTCGTGTAAGAGAGTTCTGAGATTAAACGCGTGGTTATTCTGCCTGCTCGCGCTACTTCCGCGTTTGGGTCTACCGTCCACGCAACACGGGCTAACTGCTAAGGTTTTTGTCTTCTCCCCTCGGTCGCTCGTGACAGAATGACTGAGCCCAAAGCAGTAGACCCAGCGGAGTTTGTCCACCTCTGCGGTGTGGTTGACC